>JACXGK010011759.1:0-15448 GCA_016801125.1 Novumbra hubbsi
CCTCGTACAGACAACAAGGTAAAAAGTGAACTACAGCTCAGTAACCCCCCCCCCCCCCATAGGCGTTAAAGTGATACTTGTTGACCGAAGCACTGCAGTGGTGAGTCATTGAACACCAGACTGCTTGCAGGTTTCAGTACTCACCAATCTCTCCCTGGTCGTTGAGGTCAAACTCTGCATACTTGTCTGCAAAACAACCCAAAAAGGGCACGGTCAGCACACAGCGCACAGAATAAGGAGTGTGTAGTGACTCAATTTAACATCTTCTCAAACCCCAGAGACAGACGGTCACAAACAACACTCCTACACCAGATATCACACCCCACAACAGTCCCGTTAACACACTGTGTAACACATAACAAAGGGCCTTGAAATAACAAACAATCAGGAAGTGCTGGGGAAAGAGAGTAGTAGATCACACAGACCACATGACAGATGTCGGACAATGGCAGATAAGGGTCAGAGATGGGCATGTCTAACATATCTGAAGCAGAAACACAGGCACCCACAAGAAGGTCCCAGAGACACATAGGCAGTCTGAAGCCATAGCAACTAAACCTGTTTGAGTGGCAGCTGGGGCAGACCTAGCCATTTGGGGGCACCCCCTCCTGAAGGCAAAGGCATATTTTACATTCCCAGAAGTGGAGACAATTTTGCGGTTTTAAAAGCAGTTTTTTTTTTTGCAATTTAACACAATATGCAAAACAAAGAATACTGTTTTGTGATTTTATATAACACTTAACTGGTTTACTATAGCCTAGTGGAGAGAAGAGAGATTGCTAGACTCACTTTCAATCAAAATGTTCAGCTGACATGTCTACAAAATTATCTGACAGCAGATGTTCGGAGTAAGCAGGTGCTTATTAAAAAATGTGTGACGGAACGTGTGGACGAAAAACACAAATTATAACTATCAAGTGTATTCTTCGAAGGAATTACAGGTCACACCTAGAACGTTATGTCCCAAGTAAAATCAAAGATGGCCTCACGCTGACTGGTCTCTAGATAAATTATATATAGCCTGTATACAACAAGCAAGTACAAGTAAATAGCAGTTGTTTATTTTACTTATATGCATGCGTCTAAAGTGAAATGTTATCTTGTGTTATGATAAACAGGGTTATCTTTAGCAACAAATGTAATTGGAATTTAGCTCAGATGTCCATGTGTAATATGCAAAAAGAAAAAACTAAACAATGGTGCTGATGATGTTGTTAATGCTTTCACACGACCGTAGCTATCAGTAAAGCCATAGCTTGAAACAATATGTTCCGTTCCAATGAATGATACATAACTGCTAAAGGCCTTGGTCAACTATATTCCATCCCTATATCCTATCCACTGTACGCTCCACCTCATTCTTTTGCCACTTCATCTCTCCATCCATCTAACATCCTCCACCCCCAACTCTTCCTCCCCCCATTTTGCCCTACCTCCACCTTTGGCCATCCACCACTCCCTTCATTATAGAGGATCTTTGTAGTTAGTCAGTGTTCTGGATTAAGCCTTTCCCTGATACAATGGAGCCACTGTGTGTGTGTGTGTGCGTGTGTCTGTCCCAGTGTGCTGTGGAACTGTGTCAGCGTGTGAACCCGAAAAGGGGGGGGGGGGGGGGGGGGGGGGGGGGGGGGGGGGGGGGGGGGGGGGGGGGGGGTAGATGGGAGGAAGATGGTTGACAATGCTGACCTTGTTTTTTTTGCAAACTCAGAGAAGGTCCCTATCCAGTACCCACCTCCCAACCAATTCTTCTGCGAGTGGGCCTTTAAAACACTGTCAATCAGCCCCTCCATCGTTGGAGATACAACACTGCCCTACCCCCAAATTGATTCTCCATCGGTACCGTTACATCCCTGAAAAACAAACTATTATTCTCAGTAAGAAGTAGTTAGAGGAAGGCCGACATACCTCAACAACAGAGCCCAGCAATAGCGAAGAGATGTTATCGCGGATTAAGTCTGGCTGGCAACCCCAGAACTCAGAGCTCCCTGAATAATTAGTTTCCACCGTTGACGTGAATAAGGAGGCCTGCCAAAACCCACACTCCCAATTATTACATAGAACGCCTCATGTTGGTGCAATAACTGGTCTTGGTTCCTTTATTTCCAGATACCAGGGCAATCATTTCAGCCAACTAAACAAATGCAAAAATCCTCAATCAATTAGCCTTTAAACATCAGGCAAAGGGACATGCACATTTGATAACAACATTCCAATGAACACAAACTCTAAAGTTTTTTTAAAATCACAAACATCCCAATTATAAGTAAAAAAATGCAAATACGTCAGGGCTGCAACAACTAATCGATAAATCCATAACATCGCTAATACAAATTGTTGACAATGAATGCATTATTGATTAGTTGAGAGGATGTTTCTGGTGTGTTTCTCTTCTAATCCTCTCACACATCCCCTCATTTTAAGAAAAACCTCATTACATTAAGGGTCAGCCCTTATTCAACAAATGTTATTGTAGGTACCTGTAAATTGCCAAAGTGCATTGTACAATGTGTCAACATTATTAAGGACCTGAAGAATGGAATCATAGTCTTGAATACACTCCTTGATTTATTTTAAAATTTTTGATTATTAGTATTAAACTCAGAAAATACTTTGTGAAGTCCCCTTTTCCTATGAAATTATTTTGATATAATCTTAAGTGGCCTAAACAGTCTCCCACCCTCTTGTGACACAGCTTTTTACTCCAGGGTTTTTCCCAGGAAATTCCTACTCATCTGGGGTATGTACCCAGTGAATAAGCACAGGAAATTGTCAGTGTCCACATTAGTTTAATGTTCTTGAACTTTTCAAACAATCACAGAATCTTTCCAGGCACCTTCTCCTTACTTCACCAACAGTCACAAAATAACCTATATAGGCAATAATTGCTGTGAACAAAATTGAATTCAAGTAACAAAAATAGCATGTAAGTATAATTGTGGATTCCCACTAGCAACAAGAAACTCCAGCCACACCTTGAAGCAAAAACATCTCATAACATGAAGGCTCTCAAGCTTTCTAATGTCCCTATTAGCTTCCTCAAGTTCTGTGCATCCACTGTTGTTTTGAGCTTGAGCCTTTGTTTTGGTCAATAATATAAAAATGTTTGCTTAACAAGTATTCCTCATTTTTCAGAGTATAAATATACCTCAAGTCAATCCTAGGGGAAGAAAAATGTTGATATTAAGCTAGGCTAGTGATTATGAAACACAAATCAAACGTATGTAGATTCTTTGTTGGAGATTGTGATCCTGTAATTATGTTAATTATCCCAATTAACAAACATCAAAATCCTTACATATTGTAGATTCATATGATGTTATTAATCAATTCACAGAATTCATAGTGTAAAGCAGGATTGCCCAAGGGGCCGTGGGCCGAAAGTAACGTAGCACTACACCAGGGGAGGGCAAACTTTTTCGCTCGGGGGCCAAATCACGGATTTTGAAATGAAATGGAGGGCCACATTGATTTTTGTAATTTGTTAATCCTAAATGATTTGCAGGCCAGAAAAGGGCAAACGTTACAACATACAGTACATATGTACAGTAGATCCCATATAATGTGTATATAGTTTAAATTCTGACTCTGAGGTGTATAAGAATGGACTGGTGAGGTTGTTTTTTAATTTCCCCCAAAACATTTTATTACCTTCCGCGGGCCGGATGGAACAGCCTTCTGGGCCGCATTTGGCCCTCGGGCCGTTGTTTGCCCACCCCTGCACTACACCAACGTAGCATTATACCAATGTAATGTTGCATTATAATCTATGGCGTGGCAGGCCAAATCAAAGGTCTCAGTGGGCCCTAGTTTGGACACCCACGGGTTTAAAGCAAGAGGATGAATGTATTGCATATTGTCATTAATAAACAAAACACACCAGTAAGTATCCCTTTAGAGCTGTAATGACTGTAATGATTATCTTTTCTATGTATTGGCTGCTGAAAACATATTGGATGCTTTTCTATAAACGTATACAGTGGGGCAAAAAAGTATTTAGTCAGCCACCAATTGTGCAAGTTCTCCCACTGAAAAAGATGAGAGGCTTGTAATTTTCATCATATGTACACTTCAACAATGACAGATAAAATAAGAAAAAGAAATCCAGAAAATCACATTGTAGAATTTTCAATGAATTTAATTGCAAATGATGGTGGAAAATAAGTATTTGGTCAATAACAAAAGTTTATCTTAGTACTTTGTTGTATACCCTTTGTTGAAAATGACAGAGGTCAAACGTTTTCTGTAAGTCTTCACAAGGTTGTCACACACTGTTGCTGGTATTTTGGCCCATTCCTCCATGCAGATCTCCTCTAGAGCAGTGATGTTTTGGGGCTGTTGCTGGGCAACACAGACTTTAACTCCCTCCAAATATTTTCTATGGGGTCTCACGATACATGGCCCCATTCATTCTGTCCTCTACACGGATCAGTCGTCCTAGTCCCTCTTCAGAAAACAGCCCCAAAACATGATGTTTCCACCCCCATGCTTCACAGTAGGTATGGTGTTCTTTGGATGCAACTCAGCATTCTTTGTCCTCCAAACACGACGAGTTGAGTTTTTACCAAAAAGTTCTATTTTGGTTTCATCTGACCATATGGCATTCTCCCAATCTTCTTCTGGATCATCCAAATGCTCTCTAGCAAACTTCAGACGGGCCTGGACATGTACTGGCTTCAGCAGGGGGACACGTCTGGTACTGCAGGATTTGAGTCCCTGGCGGCGTAGTGTGTTACTGATGGTATGCTTTGTTACTTTGGTCCCAGCTCTCTGCAGGTCATTCACTAGGTCCCCCCGTGTGGTTCTGGGATTTTTGCTCACTGTTCTTGTAATCATTTTGACCCCACGGGTTGAGATCTTGCGTGGAGCACCAGATCGAGGGAGATTATCAGTGGTCTTGTATGTCTTCCATTTCCTAATAATTGCTCCCACAGTTGATTTCTTCACACCAAGCTGCTTACCTATTGCATATTCAGTCTTCCCAGCTTGGTGCAGGTCTACAATTTTGTATCTGGTGTCCTTTGACAGCTCTTTGGTCTTGGCCATAGTGGAGTTGGAGTGTGACTGTTTGAGGTTGTGGACAACAAGTTCAAACAGGTGCCATAAATACAGGTAACGAGTGGAGGACAGAGGAGCCTCTTTAAGGAGAAGTTACAGGTCTGTGAGAGCCAGAAATCTTGCTTGTTTGTAGGTGACCAAATACTGATTTTCCACCATAATTTGCAAATAAATTTATAAAAAAATCCTACAATGTGAATTTCTGGATTTTTTCTCATTTTGTCTGTCATAGTTGAAGTGTACCTGTGAAGAAAATTACAGGCCTCTCATCTTTTCAGTGGGAGAACTTGCACAATTGGTGGCTGACTAAATACTTTTTTGCCCCACTGTATAACCTCGCAAAACAATGAAAGTGAGTGAGAAACTGCTTGCAAACTCAAACTCCCACTCCAAAGCGCCACGGAGCCCACAGGCCAATCAGAGACCATGCCTGAGACTACCCATCAGTAGCCAGCCCCTTTGGTTCTCCCACTCCCCTCTCCTAAATCACAAGGTTGCTCTAATAGACGTGTGTGTGTGACACAAGCAGCAAAGAGGAGTTTGGAAAGCGTGGGGTGCGCTTGGTTTAAGGTCTCAGCAGAGGGAGGGTTATTCGTTCCTAAAACAATAAGGGCTTGTGCTCTAGACCGCTGCTCTTGCTCTTTGAGAAATCTATCTGTCAAGGACAAAAACCTTTTAACATTTTCAGTAAAGAATGGGATAGATGTTTTGTCATGTTGTTAAAAGCCCTTATCGTAGTCGATGGTAAAGCTCAGATCTGAAGCCAAACTTGACAGGAAAGCAGCTTGAAACAATGGGTTATCACCCAAAGGTCAGGGGTCAGGAGTGCAGTGTGAGGAATTCTGACTGGGACCCTGTATCATTCTAAACTATTTAATGTCCTATGGGAGACTAGAATTACAGAGGGCCTAAAATATGCCCTTGCCAAATGTGGGCTGATTTCCCTTGGGGTAGAATATCTCATTCAGCAGCCAAACTTGGTTCCAACCTAACATGCAAGTGCTTCAATACACATTGTTATTGTAAAGTTTGAGCACAAGTTGTAATTCATAGCAAAAATATTTTGATTAGTCACACAAAAAACATTTCCCAATTGTGCAGCACTACTGGCTAGCTGTAGACAAGTGTAGCTACAAGCTTAAATTTGTAAGAAAATTAACTAGCATATTGGGTATTTACACTGTTTTTTATTGTACACAAGGTAGGTACTATTTCATGTTCTAATTGTCCTCACTTGCCCGGTCAAGGTAGTCAACCAAAAGACTACCGTAACTCCTAGACGCTAGGAGAACACATCCCATGTCCACCAACCACATCTGAGCTTACAAGAATGAGCTAAGTGTGGCTTTGCATGGCTGCCCTGTCTGATGGCAATGCTGGCAAAATGTACCCAGTGCCTTGTTAAGGTACTGCGATTTGGATTTGAACCAGAAGCGTAACGGGTAGTTGTTTTTAATGTATGAGGGTTTGTGTGGCATCATGGCCCAAAGAATATTTGGGCTGATAAAGAATCTGAGTGGCTGAACACATTTAAGGCCCTGTCCTTAGGACTTATAAGTAAAATACACTCAAACATTACTCATTGTCTGGCTACCCGTCCTTAACCTATCAGACTTCCAGTCCATTCCCTAACACACTCAAACCCCCCCCACACCAAGGAGTGAGGTTAACCCAAGTCAGTAGGCTGTGCTATAATCTGGTCCTGATTCCAATTACATTCTTCTGACTAAAACAACATCCCGAAAAGAGCGCTGGATAGTACTACTCAACCGGATGAGCAGCCACATTCCTGGTGCCTGGAATGGTATGGGGACCCATGGGGGTTACACCAACCATGGAAGGATGGAGCTCAGAGACACACTATAGTTACGATCAGCTAACTGACCACATTAGCATATGGTTTGGCATGTCGTGGCACACCATTTCACTGTAGCAAGATGGCAGGGCAGACACATTAACATATGTTACCAACTCCCAAAGCCAACCCAGTTCCACACTTACAGCCCCAAGGAATTAAGAGACAAAATAGGACAATTATATATTAAAGATGCAATCTGGGATGAAAAAAAAAATAAAAAAATGGGATGGATGTGTATTAAGTGCTTCGGGTCATTTTCTTGTTGTAGGAATTTTGCTCCCATGAAGCGGAATCCACAGGGTATGGCAGGTTGTTGCACAATTGAGTGATAGCCTTCCTTCTTCAAGAACCGTGTACAAATCTCCAACTTTACCACCACCAAAGGAGCCCCAGACTATCACAATGCCCCCACCATGATTGACAGATGGCCTCAAGCACTCCTCCAGCATCTTTTTATTTTGTCTGCATCTCACAAATGTTATTTTTTGTGATCCGAACACCAAAGACTTTGATCTTTTCTTTTCCAAAACTCCTCTGTCCAGTGTTCTACTGCTCATGACAATCTCTTCTTTTTATAGGACAGTTATGTATTTTTCTTTGCAACTCTGCTGAGAAGTCCATCATCCCAGAGGCTCCTCTTCACTGTTGACATCGAGACTGTTTCTGCGGGTACTATTTAAGAAATCTGCCAGTTGAGGACCTGTGAGGGTCTTTTTCTCAAACTAGACACTAATGAATTTGTTCTCTTGCCCAGTTGTGCACTGGGGCCCCACACTCCTCTTTCGATTCTGGTTAGAGCCAGTTTGCACTGTTATGTGAAGAGAGTAGTAGACAACCAAGTACGAAATCATCAGTTTCTTGGAAATACCTCACATGGAATAGCCTTCATCTCAAAACGATAAAAGACTGTTGTTTCTGGCTAGTTTGAGCCTTTAACCAAACCCAAAGTTGCTGATGCTCCAAACACTCATCTAGTACAAAGGCCCATTCTATTTCCTTCTTTAATCAGCACAAATGTTCAGCTGTGCTAACATCATTGCACAAGCGTTTTCTATGCTTTTTAAATGAGAAACTTGAATAAGCAAAAATAATAATGGGCCTCTCTACACCAATGTAGATAATCCATGAAAGAATAGCCATTTCCAACATTAACAATGTCTACACTGAACTTCTGATCAATTGTTATTTTATTGGACAGATAATTGGATTTCCTTTCCAAAGAATAACTATTCTAAGTGACCCTAAACTTGTCTACGGTATTGTGTATGTTAAATCATTACCTCAGGAACCAATGAAAGTCAATGTTTTCTTGACATGAGACACATATTGGGACATAGTAAACAATTCTCAGGGACCCGTTTAGGCTTGACAGCTCCACTATTAGAACCAGTGGCCAAAACATTATTCCCAACTGAACAGGTGGTTTACAGGCCGAATTGCTTACTTTTAAAGGAATCCAGTTTTTCCGGGAGGTCCTCTTCATCCCGATATTTCTGGTCTTCCATGTATTCCTAGAGATTAAAAAGGAAAAGGAGAAAAACTGATACAAAAAAAAGAATACATCTTTAAATCTAATTACGTAGCTTACTACAACCCTGTTTACAAAAAAAGGTGGATGCTGTATAAAACGCAAATAAGATGTGCAAATCATTCACCCTTACATGTAATAAAAAATTGTACACAGTCAACATGTTGCATTCGGAAAGTATTCACACCCTTTCACTTTTTCCGGCATTGTTATTTAGTGTTATTGTCAAATATATTTTCCCCCCCTTATCAATCTACACCCAAAATACCCCAAAGACCAAGCAAAAATGTATTAAATATAAAACACAGAAATATCACATTTACATAACTATTCAGACCCCTTTAATCAATATATTGTTGAAGCAGTGATTACAGAGGGACTCAAACTGCAGACACATTTTAAGGATGACCCATGAAACCGGGTGCACTGGAGTTCAGTTTCGGGTGTAATAGCAAAGGGTCTCAATACTTGCAAATGTGATGTCTCTTCTTTGCCCTTGGTGAATATAGGATGTTGCAGGTTGATGTAATCAAGAAAAAAAGACTGTAATTAAACAAAATGTGGAAAAGGCGAAGGGGTCGGAAGACTAATCAAATGCACTGCATTGGTTAATTCAAAGGTTATCAATGTAGGGCATTTGTTTTCATTTAAATTTTAATCATTGTCATTTATTATGCTAAACCAAGAGACAGAAACAATGTTTGACTAGTTCTTCAACTTCAGGCATAACGTATTAGACTTAAGTCAATTGCAGAATATGCAAGAAGATTTGTTAAAGAATTAATATGAGCGCAACAATTCAAGGTTAACTCTCAATAGCCTTTGGACAAGAAGTAAAGGAATTATCTGACATGTTGCCCTTGTCACTCACTGCACCACACACTAGATATACAAATATCTAGTTGAAAGCATGAGAAAGAGGGTTTCATGTTTCAGAAATCCTCATTAGATAAACTACAACACTGGGAAACCATCTTAACCTCAAATATGTTTTCCCCAGAGTTCTGATGTCATATAAAAGACATAACAGCCCACAGGAGAGGCAGCCAAAAACACCCAGAGATATCATGTCTTCAGGGTAGACACAAAGACAGAATTTCTTTCCCCCCATTCTTTTTACATGTCAGTCATTTGGCACAAGCTCTTATCCACAGTGACTTACAGAGCATTCATTTTCAGAAATCTAGATGGAACAACTACATTGAGGTTGTAAGTACTCAGTAAAGGAGCCATCTTTGGCATGAAAAAAAGTACTTTCCAAATGTCTTTGAAAACGTGCAGCCAAGGGACTCCGTTGTCCTAACTTAGAAGGGAAGCTGCATGTTATGCATTGTGGTACAAGGCAAAGGATAAACTCCAAAGCTAGTAAAGTAGCAAAACGGGGCAAGTGATGGCACAATGCCTCAAGTCTTTTTTCAAATGTCTTTGTTTAAGAGCAGATTCAGAATCCTCTTTTGGAAAGCCTTGTGATTTTAGGAAAATGGTATAACTATAAACTTGAGTCCTTATACAGATTAAAGAGGGCATCCATCAGAAACCCTAACTTAGATTTGCTGATCCTGTTCTAGATAATGATGAAATCTACAACACACAAGCAAGCTCGTAATTTGAAAAATCTAAATGACTTGTTTTTTTTTAATATAGAATCACAACAGTTTGTGTTTCAACCCACAGTATTTGTAAATACATTTTATTGTGTACATATAGAGAGTAGACTGAGTATTCAGAAAGAGCAATGCAGCTATACAGCATGTTGTGGGTGCAAGTCACCAAACTACTAGTGTAAATGACACGTACTTCCAATGTATTATCACCGCATGTGCGAACACCTCAGAAGGTATTTAACAGACAGTTATTACCAACTAATGGTAATAACGGCCTGTTAAGTCTTATCCGTCTTGGGTTGGCCAGCCATGATACACCGCATTCACGGATGAGAAACACTGTCGTCAGAGGCAGCTGACTCACAGTTAGAGGTGATGATGCAGGCGTGTTAGTCATAGGCTGTGCAGTGCTAAACCCTTCGCTGAGCCAATCATCAGTGAACTTGCGATGACTCTACACCTGGAAAGTCTACATTTTATTATTCCAATGCCTTAGGTTCACCACAAGTAAAACTGTGACTAATGATTTTTTTTTATTATTATACATGTTCATGGAACTGCCCACAAATTCAAGGAGTCTCATGTCTGACCACGGATAAACTCGCCTCCCCATGTTGTTTCCATGGGTTCAAAGCGCTCAGGATGCCAACGAAAGATAAAGAGAGGAGGGACCGCCAGATAGAAGTAGACGTGACAGACAGAAAATTGGGATAAAGAAAAGTGGGAACAGCCGCTACCGCGCAGCCTACTACTAAAATACCGTGTGTCTGTTCCATCCAGACTGTCGCCCCAAGCACAAAGGGCTCATTCACCCCGCCGGCCAGACACCTGTTTCCCTTCTAAGTGCAGGGGAAACACCCGTCCAGCTTCAAGAGGGCATCAAGGAGTCGGTCCTGTTTAGCGCGTTGAATCAGGTTGGGGTATTCAGAATGGTAGGGAATGCTCCGGGCGATATTGATAATATTCCGTATGTTTTCCAACGAAGGACACTCCCAAAAGACGTTCCGTGCAACAAGTGTCCCTCACACTCAAGACACCGGGACCGGCATGATTTAGCTCCGCCAAGAAGATAATGTGGGTCACTGGGTCGAAAACTACGCGTGAAATGATGAACTAACTGGTGACATATTTCATGGCAGTCATTATATGGATGTTACTAGTGTTGTTCACATAACGTTGCTAGCAAGATCGGTGCTACCAGTTACAGTATTTAAACCTCACATGCACTGCGGCTAGATAATAATATCTAATTGTAAGCAGGTTCAAGCCTACAACTAGATTAAATTACTAGTTCAAGGCCAAGTAAATTCCCATTGTGTCGAATATAAATGCTCAGCATATGAATTGACAATAAAAAATGCCCAATAAAACGCATGTTCAGCTTTCTTACCTTATTTATTTCTTCGCATCGCTCCCTTTGTTGAGCTTTTAATAGTCCAAAGGCTTTCCCTCCTGCAAGAAAATATGTCTTAAAGCTAACTGCATCATGTGGCTAGCACTACTAGCTAAATAGCCCAATTGCATGATCCATAGCATTGCAGAGGCTAGCATTCAATAATCCAGAACTAGCCGACAA
Organism: Novumbra hubbsi; assembly: GCA_016801125.1. Classification (NCBI taxonomy): domain Eukaryota; kingdom Metazoa; phylum Chordata; class Actinopteri; order Esociformes; family Umbridae; genus Novumbra; species Novumbra hubbsi. The sequence goes on from JACXGK010011759.1 coordinate 11,622, forward strand.
TAAGTAAATGCTAGCACTTTAGCTAAAATGATAATCCCCCCGAAATATCCCAATGGGAAATTAGCAATTACCTTGAAATTTCTGATTTACTGGCATTGTGAGATGAATTTGATGTGCTGAGATAGAGAAGTAGAAATCAGCGAAAGATGGGTAGCTCGTCTTCTTCCCTTCGCGGGGTATGGCTGCTGTGGCACACACGCCGCCGGCACAGAGTGGGTCTGGAAGTGGGGGTGAGTCAAATCAAATGATGCTATTCTGATAATCTGGCTCACCAGGAATGTAAGTAACTCTTGGTCACCCCCGTGTGGCAATTAAAATATTTACAAGTGCAAAGGAACACTTCATTAAGAAAATAACATGCCCCCATTTCTCAGTCTCTTTCTTTCTCAATTCAATTGCACGTTTTTAATGGCATGGGAATTAAAATTGCATTACCAATGCAAGTGGGAAATAATAAAAATTCATAAATAACCAAAGTTAACATTTAAAAAAATGACAATAAAATAATTGCATGTGGATATCACTTGCAAGTGTATAAAATGATACATACATTTTGAGTATTACGTTATAGGCAAATAGCTGAGAATGACTAGGGAAAAGTAGGTTTACATTGGTTTTGGACCTTAGACTGGTTGCCCTTTCCTCTCATTACAACAGGTCACAAATCTTGTTGCTGTGATTGAAGGATTTCACCTAACAGCAGGGACTGTGCTTAGGTTTCACTCCCATGGGTGCCAGGGCCTTGAACTCATGGTGATCTTCCACAGCTCAGATCTTTAGCTAACAAGCCGACACGATCTGACGTAATGTTCCACAGTAACAGATTGGTCGACCCTATAAATGCATGATGGAATCTTAAAACATTTATAGATGTGTATCACTTCAATATCAACATGTGTGTTATCTTAACTAAATAGTATATTGCAGATCAACAACAGCAAAATAACATAATTTTATTCTTAGTGCAATCATTTTTTTCAATTATAAGACCAACGTTCCGGTGAGCCCCGCGGTCATCAAGCCCTTTGAAATTCAGCTATGGGAATTTCCCGATGTTTGTTTTCAAACACTTTGTGAGTTTGTCTGAAGAAAATATTTGGCTCTTATATAGTAGTACTAATTTGGCAGGAATTTAGGACATGTAAGGAAATGCATCTCTGGTTCCACCTCATTTTATTGGCGTTGTCTGTCTTGATAGAAGTCTGCCAATGTTAACCCCTCTCCATTGCAAAGCGTGTGCACAACCGGTTTTGTTATCTATGATTTAAATAAATAATAATCCTAAAGTATCATTAAGATGTTACCTGTTTTTTCTCCAATCATGTTTACTCCTTAAAAAGCTTATGCTGAAGCCATTATTTTTTTTACCATCATAGTAGCTAGACGGTCTTTAACGTTAGCTACTTGCCGGTAAATAATGATCATTGCAGTGGCAACTCAGGTGTTGAAACTGCATTGGGCTTTAGTATAAGCAATCATGCTTTTGCATCATTTGATTTTGCATCCTGTTCTGAAGGTACTCAATGTCACTCAATGCACTTAAGTGTCAATCTAACTGTCTGATCAGTTGGTTGCTGAATCGGCGAATGACAGGTGATGGGCACATTCAAAACAGGACAGGATGTGGAACTATCGCAATCGTATTAGGATATATTTAATGTGAAGTGAAGTCAGGTCTGTGAAGTCAGGTCTTCCAAAGCAAAGTCAAAACCAAGTGAATTATCCTCATGGAAAGGTTAAATGTCTACAGTGTCTTTTTAACTACATAACATTCGCTGCGAGCTTTATTTGATATGGCCAGTCGGAATGTTTTGTCAGATTAAGGTAAGTATAACTAGGGGAATGTTTTTGAATTAAATTATCTATATCCCCCCCCCCTCTCTCTCCCTCTCTGCCTTTTCTCGTATTACTGAACTCCCATTTATTTCTGTTAGTTCTTTTTTAAAAATGTTTACAATCATAGTAAGGTTAGATTTGTTTTATGTTGACAAATATTTAAAAAAATAAAAATCTTAAATATGTTGCTTACATGAATATTCAAGCCTACCAGACATTAACATTTGTAACCTTTCGCTAGAGCAACCTAGGTCAAGATAGATGCATATACAATCTAGATTAAACTGTAGATCTGTAAATGTACAAATTTACTGTAAATTATTATAAATTAATATATTGCATTTCTCTTATTTCACTTCATCTCAAATACTCACAACTTATTACATTATAGGTAGATGTATGTCAACTTAAGTAGATTCAATTTGTTTGCCCCTATATGTTTTCAACCACTAGCAACACCTTTAAGCAATGTACAAATATTGGAATGCCTAAATTAAATTAGTGAATAAAGGCAACGCTTATTCTAACCAGTTTTAAACCCATGCAGTCATAAATGCTGCACATTTCTTGCCGGCAATATCTAATAATGAAGCAATTTGAACCATTAGTATTTAAGTCATAATACAATACTGTATAAAAAGTACCCCTTAACCCCCTTAGAAACTTCCGTTTCACTCTTGCCACACATCGGGTTTATGAAACATATCGTCCACCTGGCTGGTGTTACAGACATTCATTTCTGGTTGGTCTGAGCAGGATGAAGAATATGGTGGTTCAAGATCACCCCGAGCTTTCTACAGAACAGAAAAATAAACTAGCGTGGATGTCAACACGAAGCAATGACGCTCCATCTTGCCTGAAAAGTCTTTGTCAACCCCACGTGGTTAATAAAAGTACTGCAGCTAGATTTAACGTCAGTTTAATGTAAAACAAAATGGTTTAATATTTTAACGAAAATGTTGTGCCAAATGTATGTAAGTAATAGACATATTATCGATATAAGGCAGTTATATTATTGCTATTCATATTCAGCATTTAAAGCAGTATACAGTACATGTTATAGGTGTGCTTTATACACATCCATGCCTTTGGTCATGGCTGTGCTAGATTCTCCAATAGTAGTCAACAGCACCATCATCTGACCGGACAAAGATATTGGAAAACGGAATTACTCCATTCTGGGTAAACACACACACACACACACACACACAGACACACACACCCTGATTGTAATTAAGAATTACAAAAATGCAACACATACGCCCAATACCTACTAAAACATTTGTTCTGAGAATAGTAAAAAATATATTTTTTAAACCAAATACTAAAATATTAACCTGGGTCTGGAACACACACACGTGTACACAGAAATACATCTATTGCACACATACATACAATTCACTTTCTTACATCTTTAGGCCTTTCTTTGAACTTTGTTTACCTAGCTATTATCTGAAACACTAAATCATTCATATAATCCGAAAACAGTCAATCAACAACTAAAAGGAAACACAGTCTTCACAGAGATTTGCTTTCTAGTGACATAGTTCTCAGGAGGTATCCAGTCTCCGATGACTAAATGAATAGTTTGGCTGTTTTGGTTCTTGCCCAATAGACAGACAAGAGATAATTTAGAGAGAGGAGGGAGACAAAGAGATAATTTAGAGAGAAGAGGGGGGAGACAAAGAGATAATTTAGAGAGAGGAGGGAGACAAAGAGATAATTTAGAGAGAAGAGGGAGACAAAGAGATCATTTAGAGAGAGGAGAGAGACAAAGAGATAATTTAGAGAGAGGAGGGAGACAAAGAGATCATTTAGAGAGAGGAGGGAGACAAAGAGATCATTTAGAGAGAGGAGGGAGACAAAGAGGTAATTTAGAGGGAGGAGAGAGACAAAGAGATCATTTAGAGAGAGGAGAGAGACAAAGAGATCATTTAGAGAGAGGAGGGAGACAAAGAGATCATCTAGAGAGAGGAGGGAGACAAAGAGAT
>JACXGK010011760.1:0-15576 GCA_016801125.1 Novumbra hubbsi
AAACAAGACAAAACAAACTACACGGACTGTACACGTAAAATGAAAGGACTAACTAACATAAAAACGATATACAGAAAACATGTAGAGCATTCGCTTGAAAACGGAATCAAACAAAGGACAAACCGTGAGCTGTTGAGATGCAAACACAAACAATAAACCACACCGGGTGTGGCTGGAAACTGAACCTAAGTAGGCTCCCCAATCAGAGTCAACTGAATGCAGCTGCTCTGACTGGGGAGCCCACAATGGCATGACAAGTTAAAGTTTGTCTCCAGGGTTCAACCGCTATATCAATACTGATATGCAAAAATAACCGAATTACTTAGTTGGTTAGTTTATACTACAATCAACTACTTTTTAGTTTCAGTGCAGTTTCAATGCAGTTTAAACTTTCTTGAAAACAGATGCAAAATGCTCACCTTTTTAGTGATAAAGCATTGTGGATGTAGTTACAAATCCTTATCCAAAAAGTTTAGACGATGCGTAAAATGTAAAGAAATCCTGAATAAAATGATATGCAAAACATTTAAACTCTATATTTGATAAACAATTGTTGAAAGACCAAAAAAAAAAAATTAACTGAGAGATTTTCTTGTTGCCCACTTTGAATTTGATGCCTGCAACACGCTTCAAAGAGTTGGGACAGAGACAACAAAAGACTGGAAACATTGTGTAATGCTAAAAAACAAACCTGGTGGAATATCAACTAATTAGGTCTATTTGCAACAGGTCAGTAACATGAGTGGTTATTAAAAGATCATTCCAGAGAGGATGGGGCTGTCAAAAGTGAGAAAGGGGAGGGGTTCATCACTCTCTGAAAGACTGAGTGGGCAAATAGTGCAAACATTTAAGAATAAAGTTTCTCAGCGTAAAATTGCAGAGTTTGGGATCTCATTATCTACTGTACATAATAACATTAAAGTTTAAGATAATCCAGAGAAATCTCTGTATCCAAGTGACAAGGGTGAAGAAAAATAATGGATGATCGTGATTTTTGGGCCCTTGGAAATCACAAGCATTAAAAACCGACACGATTCCTGAGTGGAAATCATAGCATGGACTCAGGAACACTTCTGAAAATAATTGTCTGTGAACACAGATTGTTGCTGCATCCACAAATGCAATTTAAAAGTCTACCATACAAAGAAAATACCAGATATAAACAAGATCCAGAACTGCCATGGGGCCCTACATCTGAGCTCATTGAGGATGAATTGAGACAAAGTGGAAACCTGTCCTGTTTGAAATGATTTTGGGGAATTGTGGACGCTGCATCCTCTAGACTAAAGAGGAGAGGGACCATCCAGCTTCTAATCAGCATGCAATTCAAAAGCCAGCATGATTGATGGTATGGTGGTGCATTAGTGCACATGGAATGGATGACTTGCACATTTGTGAAGGCACAATTAATTCTGTATAAACACATTTTGGAGCAACATATGCTGCCATCCAGACAAAGTATTTTTCAGGGAATGCCTTGCTTATTTGTACATGTAGCTGGCATCAAAATCAAAATGGGAATGTATTTTTCCCAAAACAATATTTGATATGTTGTCTTTGTACTATTTTCAATTATTTACAGGGATAAAAGTTTTTCGCATTATTGCATTCTGGTTTTACTTGCATTTTACGCAGTGTCCAAATTATTTTGGAGTCTGTGTTGTATATTACCAGCACCTGAGCTTTTATATGTTTGTCACTTACATTTGTACATTTTGGTTATTTCCATACCTCTCCATTAGAATTCTTACATTCATTTTTATTGCAGAACACATCGCCTTGTTTCACATGATTTGATGTCTCAAAATAACTTTAACTAATTTTGCACTGAGTCATGCATAACAGTGTATCACAGAAGAAGGCATGTGATAATCACCTTAGAGACGCTGCTCCCTCCATAGATATGGTTACAGAAGTCAGAAAAGTAGATGCCAAAATAAACAGGAATAGAATAATCCTTATTTCACCATGCACTTAAAATAAATGTTTCTATTGCATATAGAAATGTGTACATTTACCTTTTCAAGCAAAGGTCCTTTATATTACAAATAGTTGGAAGTATTAATATCTAATATTTATGACCTCATAAATAAAGATGTTGATTCATTCTGCAGTAGGTACTATTTTCAGACTTATTTCAAATCATTAAACAGATTAACTTTAATTTGCTCGTATTACAATTTTACATGTTTGATTCAGAAACTATCATTTATCATATTGTTGCAGTTTCTTAAACATAATATTATTATGGTTTATCAAAATAGTTTACATTGTGTGTACACAAATGGCATTTTAGTGATATTGACACTGTCTGTATAGATTTATTTTTGCTTACATGTGTATGTGACTGTATATTATATGTTAGTGAACATTATTACAGTAACAGAATTAAGAAAAGAGCGAAACAGTTCATTGTGGGAAGAAAATTACTAATGCAGTACTATAGACTCCACTACACTCTGCTGGCTGATTCACACTATTACCACACAACAGTGGAAATCCCTAGGAGGGACTGGCAACACAGAAAGTGCAACACAGAAAGAACATTTTGGTCAAATGCAATCTGCAGGGGCAGTAGGTAAAGTGGAACACATTCACCCATTTGTATCCTGAACGGAAATAGTTTTCAAACATTTAAAATCAGAAAGAATACACAGCACTTTATATGTCCATAATATTTGAAACAATATAATATTTCCAGAAGTACTTAAGATTGGGGTTCCATTTCTCTTTTCTAACCTTGTTCCCAGACACTTCCACATACATTTTGAAGCAAGCATCCTCGCTTATTAAAGTATCTTTTTGAGAAATAAACATTGGCAGAGTTATGCATGCATTTGGAGCCCGATCCCGCAGTGATTACAGAAATGTTACTCAGTAAAGGCCCTCTCACAAGGCTAATGGAAAGTGTTCCAGACTCACATGCAGTTTGTGCTATAGCCTGGGGACGGGGTTAGTTCTTTTCAGACTCAAATACACCTTACCGCACTTTAGTGATTCTTTGCAAAAAAAATTGTTGTTAATAATTTTTATATAATTACAGTACAGTGTATGACAAAGGCCTGTAATGGTGTCTTGCATAAGTGTTATTCAGTGTTTTTCTATTCTCTCAGGTTTTTTCATATTTTCCAGAAGTAGTTCACTTGATTACACATTTGAATTTATACAGTAATAAATGTAATACTTTCATATATTCCAGTAAGTAAACAAATACAGTTATTTGAGTTAATTTACTATTTATAATCTTTAAATTGTATAGAATTTACACAAGACAGCTGTTCTTTTTGTAAAGTGTTCTAGAAGGCCTATAACAAGTCTTGTTGTATTAGATTGATCGATAGATTAGATTGTAGAACCATTTCTACAATCACCATTTATCTACCCACAACCGTAACAGGTTATTCTGCTGAAATAGTGAAGAATATTGTATTTCTTTTAATATAATGATCAACAGAACAACTTACTTGAATGAAGACTGGAAACTGATGGAAAACAACAAAACGTATGGCTGGCCGGAACAGAGACATCAAGCACAAACAATAACCCACAACCCACAACCCAAGTAGGAAAACAGTCAACTTAAATGGCCTCCCCAATCCGAGACAACTGATCCCCAATTGGGGAGAGGCACCTCCAGTGGCAGGTCCTGGCTGTGAGCTCCGAGCACACAAAGATGGCCGGCCCCTAGCCAGGACAAGACAGAGGGCGGGACAACGGAGCGGGACCGGTGGAGGCTCCACCCCCGGATGATGCACCGTGACAGTAGATGGTAGGTCCAGCACAGAAACAGGGCAGGACGCTGTGGCCATAGACGGTGGCTCCGCACCCTGAGCAGGGCAGGGCGCTGGAGCAAGAGGTGGGGCAGTAAGACCTCACCATCCTACCCCTCTGGGGGTGGTAGGAGCGGGTAAATAGCCAACTTAAATTGAAACCAGCTGTCTCTAATTGGGGAGCATTAAACAGTCTTGTAGTGGTGCCTAGAGTGGCATGTCCTGCACCTCAAGTGGCAGGTCCTGGCAGTGAGCCCCGAGCACACAAAGATGGCCAGGGGCCCCCAGCCAGGACATGACATGATCTGTCTAAAATTTTAATGGTAGGTCTATTTGAACAGTGAGAGAGTGAGATAGAATAACAACAAAAAAATCTAGAAAAATAATTTCAAATAAGTTATAAATTGATTTGCATTTTACTCAGAGAAATTATTATTTGACATCTTTGCAAAGCATGACTTAGTACTTGGTGGCAAAACCCTTGCTGGCAATCACAGAGAGGTCAGACGTTTCTTGTTGTTGGCCACCAGGTTTGCACACATCTCAGGAGGGATTTTGTTCCACTCCTCTTTGCAGATCCTCTCCAAGTCATTAAGGTTTCGAGGCTGACGTTCGGCAACTCGAACCTTCAGCTACCTCCACAGATTTTCTATGGGATTAAGGTCTGGAGACTGGCTAGGCCACTCCACCCCTTAATGTGCTTCTTCTTGAGACACTCCTTTGTTGCCTTGGCCGCCTATTTTGGGTCATTGTAATGCTGGAATAACCATCCACGACCCATTTTCAATGCCGTGGCTGAGGGAAGGAGGTTCTCACCCAAGATTTGACGGTACATTGCCTCATCCATAGTCCCTTTGAAGTTGTCCTGCACCTTTAGCAGAAAAACACCCCCAAAGCATAATGCTTCTACCTCCATGTTTGATGGTGGGGATGGTGTTCTTAGGGTCATAGGCAGCATTCCTCCTCCTCCAAAAGCGGCAAGTTGAGTTGATCCCAAAGAGCTTGATTTTGGTCTCATCTGACCACAACACTTTCACCAGGTCTCCTCTGAATCATTCAGATGTTCATTGGCAATCTTCAGCAGGGGGACTTTGCGGGCACTGCAGGATTACAGTCCTTTACGGCGTATTGTGTTACCAGTGGTTTTCTTGGTAACTATGGTCCCAGCTGCCTTCAGATCATTGGCAAGATCCTCCCATGTAGTTCTGGGCTGATTCTTCACTGTTCTCATGATCATTGAAACTCCACAAGGAGAGATCTTGCATGGAGCCCCAGACTGAGGGAGATTGATAGTTATTTTGTGTTTCTTCTATTTGAGAATAATCACACTAACTGTTGTAAACCTCTCAACAAGCTGCCTGGCGATGGTCTTGTAGACCATTCCAACCTTGTATAGGTCTACAATCTTGTCCCTGACAGCTTTTTGGTCTTGGCCATGGTGGAGAATCTGATTGATTGCTTCTATGGACAGGTGTTTTTTATACAGGTAACAAACTGAGATTAGGAGCGCTCCCTTTAAGACTGTTCCTAATCTCAGCTCGTTACCTGTATAAAAGACACCAGGAGCCAGAAATCTTGCCGATTGATGGGGGATCAAATATTTATTTCACTGAGTAAAATGCAAATCAATGTATAACTGATTTGAAATGCGACTCTCATTGTTCAAATAAACCTACTATTAAAATGATAGACTGATCATTTCTTTTCGGTGCGGGATATGGGGGCTGGAGTGTTTATTCTGACATTGGAAAAACAAACCTTTAACAAACAATAGCAACTATCGAGGAACTAAGCAATGCTGTAACCAGTAACCGGTTCATTATCAGGTCGGTTGGAAACAGAACATTTGTGGGTAAACTTTACAGTTGTCAACACATCTAAACACTTTGCATGATAGGATGTCTTTGGGTCTGTGAAATAAATTATGAAATATAATGACAGTAAAAAAGCTTTTCAGCACCAATATTAAAATAATAACTTCATACCAAATTAGATTTGGAAAAAGCATGCAGTGCAATATAATAAGTTATAATAAACTTTACAGCAAGGTGAAAGTGCGTGTTAGTGAATGTTCCCAGAGTGTGGCATTGAGCTAAAATGCATTAATACAACCAGGATTGATTCCAGTGTGTGTTACAGCTGGCCATGACCAGGAGTTCCTTATTGGGCAGCTGTAAACTCTGTGCCTTGCAATTAAGATGCATGTGTGGTGCGAATTGGTACAGCACCTTCCGGAACTGGTGGGAGGGTTGTTGGAAAATAATTGGCATACCTTGTGAAGGGACTGCTTGTGGTAGGTGAGGCACCTGCAAGCTCAATGGTGCTTGTTGGCGCTGGTTTGTAGGTGCTGCAAGTGCTTTCTGGTTGGGTGAGCAGTGTGATAAGAAGCAGATCAACTTGGCAAAAGGACCTTCACAGGACAAATGTGTAGATGTTAGACTGTGCCAAGCAATGATGGAAGGCCATAAGCACTAAACAGAACACTATACATGGCGGCCCATGACAGCCTACTAACATAAACTAGCTTGCAGTCAAATGGTCCCCTAGAGCTACGCAGATTGTGTTACCTATTCACCTACTTCTTCCAAAGCTGACAAGAAAATATTCAGGACCTGATATTAAAGAAAATAAGCTTACAAATGAGGCTATAGGTCTGGATTGCATTTGGGCGTGAGAACAATTAGTATTGCATCTGGATTACTGATTGTCACATCCTAACAGACTACTTCTCAGCGTGGAAGGCTGCGTAGACAATTAGTTTTCCCGCTTTGCAAGAAATACCCTCTTTTGCTAGTGATTTCTTCTAGCATTTACTGATTCTCTCAGAGCTGGAATCGAGCGACTAGCGATTCAATGTTAAGGTCTTGACACTAATAGTGGGTGGGCAACAAATCACATGTCTATCTCAAGTGAGATAGAAATGCGAGGTGAGGAGCATCTGCTTTGGAACTATACGAACTGCTGGTTTGTATATTAAAAACTATATAGGCACGGCAAAATAGAACTAAGAAAGAAAACAAGCCCAGTTACTATGGTGACCACTTACGTCATCCTATAGTGGTTACCATGGCCATTATGACGTCAACGACCTTGTAAAATGCTTAGGAAACCCCGGAGTGTAGTTACCATAGATACTGGCGGGGGGAGGGGTGGGGTTTAGAGGAAGCGGAAGTGTCAGCGCAGGCGGAAGTGGTACTGCCCTGAATATCCCGAGCAACGAACGGAGGACAGCTTCTACTCCCGTCGTTCAGAAAAAAAGCAGGATTCAATATACATTCTTAATGTGAGTTTAATTGCATAAGATCGATTTTACTATGTTCTCATTGGTAAGGTACATACATTTGGTCTCATAAATATCCAACAATGGCTCCAATCGCAATCTATGGCGGAAGGTGCCTATTGTGGTTTGGGGCTGGGTACAAGGACTTAGGCCAAGACGTGTGATTGAATAGCGAGCTAGGACTCACAAGCGAGGATTTAGATTGATGTAAACCACATGGTGAACTGTCATGAAGAACGTAACTTGAAAATACGAAATAATTCATTAATGCTGTTGTATATTTTATTGTAAGACTGTGGTAAATCATATTTTTGTCAGACTTACAGGACGTCTTGTCGTCGTGAAAGATGCCTTACCAGCGCTAACGAGCTAAGGAATAAAGTGTGCTAACTTTCTTAGCTATTTACGGCACATTTTACACAGGCCTCTGCGATTCGTGAACAATAAAATAAAACCAGTGGCCATTGTGAATTCAATTACATGTGTTGTATATTTCAACAACGATAACTGTTGATACTGCCTGGTATAGGCTAGGTAATTTTAGCTAGCTAGTTTGCTAACGTATCTCTCCATCTTAAAATTCCGCAAGGGAATGCGACAGAGAGGGCGTAGCTAGCCGAGTAATTTTACCGTTAGCTACCTAGCTACATGTCAAATGGACCGGAATCGAGAAAGCTAGGTAGCGCCCCCGATTAAGTGGCATGCTGTACGGATTTTCTAGCGCAATGCTGCTGTATTTCCGCCATGCACGTTACTATTTGTGAAGCAGGTTGTTATAGCTAACTGAAGGGTCGGTATATCATGATCGTATTGTCTTCGTGTGATCTATCCTGTCAACAACTCGTGCTTTTATCTTATATGAATTCATGTCAAAATGTGTTGGTAAAATATCGTTTAAAACATGAAGTGCAAGACATTTATTTGCAATAATTTGTATTTAAAGACGTTGTCACAACTAGCTAGTATTGCAGTGAATAAGCAAAGCCCCACTGGCGCTTGTGACAGCCAGCAAGTTAGCATGCTTGAATCTAGTCGAAATGGACTTGACCTAACGTGGCAAAAAATATTAAAACAATGTACTCTTTGCTGACCACGTTGGTATTGACTACTGTTGTTATGGCATTCGAACGTAGTTTAGGTCTCACTCGACATTTAAAGACGTTCCTTGTCTGAGGTACACGTATATTCGAAAGTGTTGCATTGCGTTTTGTCAGTCTACAGCAGGGGTGCCCAAACGTTTTGTTGTTCAGTTGAAAGATCTTGGTCTTCAGTTTAAAGAATTTAGCATCCGTAAACTACACCGGTCAGCAACCCAGCTATCCAGGTATGTGAGCTCATATGATGGTCTGGTGTGGCCAAGTTTGACTTATACTACTGTCCCAGAGAACATGGTCTATTGTCACCCAAACTGTATATTTTATAATATGGTAGCTATTAATTTAAATATTTGGAATTCTTGAAACTGAGTTGCCAGCACACAACTAAATTTTTTTTGCCTATTTTCCCACTTAACATGTAGCTCAGTTATTTATTTTAATGCAATGGTTATCTTGTGGCTAAGGCATTTCCAAATAATAGTGTACGAAATATTTTTAATAACTCATTATGTACACTCCTATATTATGCGAAATTGAAATAGTACTGAACCCAATCTGGCAGTGTTGTTCAGATCTGGTATTGTGGGGCCTACTGGGGCACTCATTCACCCAGCACAAGCATACCTGATGCATCAAATTAGTTTGGTGAGTATTTGACTGAATGTACCCAAGGGACCATGATGATAGCATTCTCAGTTGTAATTGACCCCAGTTGCTTTTTGACCTTTCACAGCCTCGACATGGACAAGAACGACCTGGTTCAGAAGGCTAAGTTGGCCGAGCAGGCCGAGCGCTATGACGACATGGCGGCGGCGATGAAGGCCGTGACGGAGCAGGGCGGGGAGCTCTCCAACGAGGAGCGCAACCTCCTGTCGGTGGCCTACAAGAACGTGGTGGGGGCCCGCCGATCCTCCTGGCGCGTCATCTCCAGCATCGAGCAGAAGACCGAGGGCAACGAGAAGAAGCAGCAGATGGCCCGCGAGTACCGTGAGAAGATCGAGGCGGAGCTGCAAGACATCTGCAAGGACGTTCTGGTGAGAGGCCCCACTTGCCGTTTCCCTATTGGCCTGCCACACACATACAAGGGTTATCTTGATACACGCACACACACGAGGGTTCCCTTGATATATGTACACACACTGTGAAAATTCACCATTTCTAACCATGATGTGATGTATTTGTATTCTATGTTAAATTAGGATTTTGACCCCACAACGAGGTTGCAGAGCATCATTTAATGTGGGTTCATCATTTTCGGTACATTTGTGTTGAAACTGACACCCAACCAACCCTGTTTCTTTTTTTGGTTGCAGGCACTCCTTGACAATTACCTCATCGCCAATGCAACTCAGGCAGAAAGCAAGGTGTTCTACCTTAAAATGAAAGGCGACTACTACAGATATTTGTCTGAGGTGGCATCTGGTGACTCAAAGAAGAGTAAGTAGTTCATCTATGTCCAATAGCAAGGCTTCAGGTGGGTTGCAATGCCCATATTTGTTAACCTGCCACCTCGGATGATCATGTGTGCAAGCAAAACCTCAATGTTGTTGATTGGCTGCTCTCAGTGCGTTTCCAGGGTCAGTGGCTCCTCCTGATGTCCACATAATCCATAATATTTACACCATGTTGTTGATTGGCTGCTCTCAGTGTGTTTCCAGTGGCTCCTGATGTCCACATAATCCATAATATTTACACCATGTTGTTGATTGGCTGCTCTCAGTGCGTTTCCAGTGTCAGTGGCTCCTTCTGATGTCCACATAATCCATCATATTTACACCATGTTGTTGATTGGCTGCTCTCAGTGCGTTTCCAGTGTCAGTGGCTCCTTCTGATGTCCACATAATCCATCATATTTACACCATGTTGTTGATTGGCTGCTCTCAGTGCGTTTCCAGTGTCAGTGGCTCCTTCTGATGTCCACATAATCCATCGTATTTACACCATGTTGTTGATTGGCGGCTCTCAGTGCGTTTCCAGTGTCAGTGGCTCCTTCTGATGTCCACATAATCCATCATATTTACACCATGTTGTTGATTGGCTGCTCTCATTGCGTTTCCAGTGTCAGTGGCTCCTTCGGATGTCCACGTAATCCATCATATTTACACCATGTTGTTGATTGGCTGCTCTCAGTGCGTTTCCAGTGTCAGTGGCTCCTTCTGATGTCCACATAATCCATCATATTTACACCATGTTCAATGAGTATCCTTTAGACTTAAGACGTGCTGTGAAATGAAACATGCAGTTACTTTACCAGTGAGTGAAGGGTGTTAATTCTCTTCCCAACACAGCCACCGTGGAGAACTCCCAGCAGGCATACCAGGAGGCCTTCGACATAAGCAAGAAGGACATGCAGCCGACACACCCCATAAGGCTTGGCCTTGCTCTCAACTTTTCCGTCTTCTACTACGAGATCCTCAACTCTCCCGAGCAGGCCTGCAGTTTGGCAAAGGCGGTGCGGCTTCTTCATACACCCGTCTCTCACAATACCTGTTACACAGCACTGCCCACATTAAACTGCTGGAGCCTGGCCAGTACAAACCTGCTCCTTAATACGGCTCTTCCAAATCTTGCCCTATTACGCGTTGAATACGCATTTTCTTTTGGGTTGTGGCTGGTGCTTCAAAATTGTTTTTTGTGGAATTTTATTTCTTACGGTCAAGTATATATTATAAATGAATGTGTTCCTGTAGGGGGGACTCCCAATGTTGTAAAGACAGGCTGTACAGTTCTTTCAAGAGTAAAGTAAGCATCAATGCGTTGCATCATTACTACACCGAGAATGCGTGGTTCTAGCCTAACCAGGTCAGACAGTCTGCTGAATAGAATGCGTGGTTCTAGCCTAACCAGGTCAGACAGTCTGCTGAATAGAATGCTTGGTTCTAGCCTAACCAGGTCAGAAGGTCTGCTGAATAGAATGCGTGGTTCTAGCCTAACCAGGTCAGAAGGTCTGCGGAATAGAATGCTTGGTTCAAGCCTAACCAGGTCAGAAGGTCTGCGGGATAGAATGCTTGGTTCTAGCCTAACCAGGTCAGAAGGTCTGCTGAATAGAATGCTTGGTTCTAGCCTAACCAGGTTAGACGGTCTGCTGAATAGAATGCTTGGTTCTAGCCTAACCAGGTTAGACGGTCTGCTGAATAGAATGCTTGGTTCTAGCCTAACCAGGTCAGAAGGTCTGCGGAATAGAATGCTTGGTTCTAGCCTAACCAGGTCAGAAGGTCTGCGGAATAGAATGCTTGGTTCTAGCCTAACCAGGTCAGAAGGTCTGCTGAATAGAATGCTTGGTTCTAGCCTAACCAGGTCAGAAGGTCTGCGGAATAGAATGCTTGGTTCTAGCCTAACCAGGTCAGAAGGTCTGCGGAATAGAATGCGTGGTTCTAGCCTAACCAGGTCAGAAGGTCTGCGGAATAGAATGCTTTGTTCTAGCCTAACCAGGTCAGAAGGTCTGCTGAATAGCTGGCAAAACATTTTCCCAAAGATTAAATGCTTTGAAAACCTAGAAATACTATGGATGTATACCCAGATTTATTTGACTTAAATGTGACAATAGCAAACCTATCCCCTCACAGCTGAAAGTTTATGGTTTTTACAATCAATGTATGTACTAACGCTCTAATAACTTGTTTACATTTTGAAACATTTACTGAGAGCAATCTTTGGGAAATCTTTAAGTGAGCATTTCCTAATTTGGCAGTGATGCGTTTTCACTAGAAATCTGGAGAGTTGGGGAAAGTGTACGTGTATGGCATTGAAACCAGCATGTTTGGTGTGCATGTGTGTCTAATATAAAATTGCCATTGCTTTTCAATGGTAGAATTTGAATAGGCAAGTTGGAATACTTTTCAGATTTTAAACAATAGTTTGTTGCTTTATGCATGTAGCTCAGTTAAAATGTTCTTGTGACTCTAACGGCCTTTCTACTGCTGCTTTTGCTCTTAAGTAGTGAATTCCATCAAATCAGTTTTGAGTGCGTGATAGCATTTCATATTTTTGTGTGTCAGAAAGTAACTAACATTTATAAAAGATTTAGGTATATAAAATGTAAAATAAAATGGCTGTTGATCCTATGTTTGGCACAAGTGTTACAAATCCTACTTACAAATCACTTTTTTT
The DNA here is from genome assembly GCA_016801125.1 of Novumbra hubbsi. Taxonomy (NCBI): domain Eukaryota; kingdom Metazoa; phylum Chordata; class Actinopteri; order Esociformes; family Umbridae; genus Novumbra; species Novumbra hubbsi. The sequence continues at coordinate 12,258 of JACXGK010011760.1, forward strand.
TTTAGACTTTTTGTGTTAGATTTTTTTATCTGGTATTTCAAGCACAGCCATTTAAAATGCTCTATTTAGGCAATGTGTTTACAAGCATATTGGTCTGTGAAATTCTGGGTGTCTTCGCATGACAATTGTACTCCCTTCCATATACCTGTTTCCCTCTAGGCTTTTGACGAAGCAATCGCCGAGCTCGACACCTTGAACGAGGACTCCTACAAAGACAGCACCCTGATCATGCAGCTACTAAGGGACAACCTCACTGTAAGAGCCTATCCTGCCAGCACACAGGGAATCAATGGCAACCCATTCAAATACTTTAGTGTTCCGTGGAAGTCCGAAGTGTAAATATTTGTTTGTTTCTCCTTTGCAGCTGTGGACATCAGAAAACCAGGGTGATGAAGGAGAAGCTGGTGAAGGGGAGAACTAAAGGCGTCGCACTTCACTGTTAATCCACCCACACCCACACTCTTCTCTCCATCTCCCCTCTTCCACAAACAGCCCATACATCCCCTCCATCCAGCCCCCCATTCCCTTTCTGTATGACGAGCAGCATGAATTGTACCTGACCTACCAGTTGTGCCGTTTCTCAGATATACTCAGAGGCAACAGGGTAAAGCTCAGTTGTTAACAAGCCACGTCTTGCTCTGTGAGGGTAAAACAAATCTCTGTATTTTACCCGGTTGAGTGGCCAGAACGTTCCTTCCTCCCTCTTGATTCCCTCCTAACATTTCAAAAGGTATGTTCTTTCGTCGAGCAAGATAATGCATTTATAGTATCCCTTTTTTGCTTTCCTAGTGTACTAGCTATTGCTGGTTTTATTCAAAAAGGTTATTAAACTGTCAGTTTATTTTCAACAAACACTGTGATGCTTAGTTTTTCTCCACATAATCACAAATTCTGGTGGCTAAAATTCGGGACTGTATGGTTTGAGTAGCAGTGCAATTCTGTTGTGGCCTCATACAGAACGGTATAACAGGCTGTATTGTGACACTGACTAACATGCATATTGCTGTGTATTAATCGCTTTATTTTGCATATGGAACTAAAATGAATTAAAGGGACCTTAGGTTTTGCCATTCCATATCTGTCCAGTTGAAAATAAAAACATTCCATCTGAACCTAACTTTAAGACGATATACCTTTTTTGAACAAACCGGATTATTCTCCTAATGTGCTGTCTTAGAACAGTTTAACAAAGGTGTACAATGATCCTTGTTTGTTCTTAAATGTTACTTTTTCCCTTTTTGCTTTGCGTAATAATGACTCATTCTGCGGTTCAAAACTGTAAATTGTAAACATTTTTTTAGAGGTGAATATAAATCTGTCTTAAATGTAATGTTTTTAGCCTGCTTGCAAAGAAACACCCTAGAACCGTTCCATTGAATTTTTACATCTTACTTACCTTATGCTGACAGTCCAAACCGACCAGTCAAAAGTTATTTCCTTTTTAAAATGTTATCTTAGGTGAATGCATGCTTTTGCCCACAAAGATGCTATAAATCCCCTAAAAAAGGTATGAAGAGGTTGTCTATCGAAGTCAGAAATTACATTGATGTTTTTTCAGACTTAAGGGTCAGAGGAGATCATCTTGTAGTGTAATGTGGTCAGTGAATGGGTTAGATACTGAAGTAGTGCAAGGACCTTGTAGAGGTAGCTGAATTCTCTCAGTGTCACAATACCTTGTCATCACCAATCATAACATTCCACTTAGGTGTAGAATTCATCTGTCTCAGTTGGTCTTGCTGAAGACAATGTTTCATGCACTGAAGAAAAACGTCCCCCTTAGCTGAACAAATGGCAGTTATTCTACGCTTGATTAAAAAATGCAGTAGTGAATGTGGAACCGAGCCTGTCTGTATATCTGGTATCTCCAATTGCTTTGTTTTTACTGACCAGTATTCTGCCTAAAGTTTGCTTCTGTGACGGTTTTATTGCTTAGCGCGCACGTGGTTGTGAACATTTAGAGTAGCTTAAATAAATAAAAAAATACCCACAAAAAACAACCCTGGTTATTGACGTAATACTAGATTTGTGTATGTCTTTTAAACAGTTCTAGTTTCACCTTACATGTTATAATCAGGAAAGTGTAAAAGACAATTTAAAGTGAAATAAAAGTTTTATCAGTTCCACATTTTCCTGTTTTGTTTTTGTAACCACTGGTTTGTCTGACAGTTGAATAATCCCTCTTACATTTTTTTACTTAAGTCTTAAATGTTATTTAATGTTTAATAAAAACATAGGCTACTTAAAACCCTACTAAGAAATCTTAATGTTTCGATTCTTTGGGTCTTATTGAATATTTCTATGTACTACTCCACACAACCTATATGTTAAGAATTGTTCATAAAAAATATTTTTGGGGTGTGGGTACATTTTGACTGCTACAGGATTTTACAATAATTTGTGCTAGTAGGGGCAATTGCAGTCCTCTGAGCTTCCTTGACATGACAGTGTAGCATTTTTAGAAGGTCTGCATTACAAGTATCAATCAACAAAGTTGACTAATTTGATTGGAGTTACCGATTAAGATTTACTACAAAAATAACCTAAATATCACAATTGTTGCAAATGCTTAATTTGTCAATGAATTCTTTTACTTGAGTATCAAAACGAATGAACTGATCGCACACCTGAAGTGAAATGACCAGGTGTGAGGAAAAAAGATAAGTAAAAAGTGTTATAATTCATAAACAACCTGCAGTGTTTTTTCATGCTCGCAAAAGTCTTTGAGCTATATGTTGCAAATTCTTTATGTTGCAACACTTGTAATTATCACCAGTGTGCAAGAATGTTTTTGATTATAACAAAACAATTGTTTTTTTGTATTTTATTGTTACACTTAACACCATCTGCTCAGTTTTCACTATAATCGAAATCAACACCTAACTTGACAAGCTTGCAATGCATATATGAATTGAAACTAATTTAGATCAAATAGCTAATATAAATAATGATGATGCATGGATGTTTCCCTAGTAAACATTTAAAAATATAATTTATGAAGCGATTTAATCCAGTGTTTTTGTTATAGAACAATATACTACGCTGTTATATGTCGTGGACCTCCGCCCCCTAGAGGCGTAGCTCTAGCGGTTTACCCATGCCGCATAGCGGCCAGCTTGAAAACAAAATGTACTAGCTCAGCCAATCGGGGCACACCTGCCCCTATATCTGAGCGTCTGCCCTTCACACCACGTCCCATTTTTCTTCAGCTTCGACTGAACAATAGATGTACTACTGGCGATTTTGTTCTTTAAGAAATCGCGACATCATGAAGAGGTTTTTTGAAGCCGCCTGCCGCTGCTCCTCTCTGGACGCCGGGGAA
>JACXGK010011761.1:0-15454 GCA_016801125.1 Novumbra hubbsi
GGGGGGGGGGGGGGGGGGGGGGGGGGGGGGGGGGGGGGCTCAGAGACTCCGCTAAGCCTGGTGATTTACTAGAGTTCGGCTGTGGCAGTGAGTTTAGACCCACCTCTCCTCGAGGGAACAGTCAACATCCCAGACACTGCTCACTGCTACACTATACATGTCTGTGTCCCAAATGGCACCTTATGCCTCTCTGTGTGTACTGTAGATGCCCCCCCCCCAAAAAAAAGGATACCTGAAAGAATGTATGTATCTAACTTTTCTTAGCTTTTCGTAGCGCATACAGGACAGTCAGGACAAGATGAGGACGGAGACTGGGCCAGCCCAATTTTAGATGCCAGTGACAAAGTGCTGTCTAACATCATGGCACCAACATGCCTGCTCTCTCACAACCGCTATAGGGTTATGTAGGTAGGACAAGCCCGGCTAGAGAAAGTGGGAACACAAATCATCCCATTTGAAAACAGTAAAGCCCTCAGCGAGTGACGCAGGACCCAGACAGGGAGGAGGGAGGTCCAGACTGATCCGATCCACAAGGCAGCCGGGGTCCTTCTTCCACTTTCACACATTTTGGAAGGATTTTTTCCACCGTTCAGTGAGACCTTGCGCTCCCCCTCTACCGCCGGTGTTATGTACACGAACCGGAAAAACCAATAACATTCATGCGGCTGAGTGCATCTGGCTAAGCTGAGGTGGTCCTCTCTGGTTGAGAACCCATTGGCTGCCAGCCCCCCCCCCCCCATTTCCCCGTCCTTTGTGTGGGCTAGAGAGGATCACGGGAGGGGCTGGGCATGTACGAGCCTCTATAAATACTTATGGATGAAATGAGGGTTCTTTCAAAAAGAAAAAGGAGGGGGAATCATTTCTAGACAAACAGTCCCCATACATGGCTGGTCCAATTTGGCACACTGAACGCAAATGATTAGCCGTGGAGACGTTAATCAGAAGTGGCTCAGTGTTTGAAGGGGGTAGCGAGAGAGCTACTGCCAGCTGCTGACAGCATGGCTTGTGTTTTGCTCCAGCCAAGAGCAAAGATTATTTGAATGTGGATCTTGTTGTGACCCCCTGGAGCTGAGTTCCAGTGTTGCCTGGCTTGGCGCAGGGATTGCCTCTGAGCTGTTTGGCACAAGGCCAATGGGGACGCAAGTTTCTCCACGCTGCAAAATAAGAATTATGATTTAGTCTCTCTCTGTATATCCCTCCGGTGGTGTGTGGCATTCATTTATTCTGTTTGGCGTTCCTTCCAGATATAGGTTATGGCATGCTCTTCCTATTACGGCACTCCATGTATGCAGGCTTGGTTTCCAATGGAGTGATTGTATGAACAGGGATGTTTTTCTCTCAGTAAGCCAACTGTTCTAGAGGATAAATACATTAGGATAGGATCACATAACTCCGGATTGCATACATTTTGGTTGACCTTGACCTTGGACTGTGGCATGTACAAACACCCAAGGGGATGGCATCCATTTCCCCTACGGGGGTCTGAGTGCGAATCCTCAGCAAACATCGTGATGTGTCCCAGCAACTTCTTCTGTCCAGAGCTCAATGAACCCAAAAGGGGCACAACGAATAAAGTTCCACTTGAGATGCAGCCATGAACTCTACTGTCACCCATCCACCAGGTTCAATCCCAGTCGGCGGGCCTCACGGAAGGTGCCCGCATTGTGTCATGGTCGCCATGGGCCCGTCGAGAGCATTGATTAGATGTTGTCCCTCGTGTACAATGAGGTGTTTGGATTCCTTGTCAACAAATGGGCCTGTGGTCTGAACTGTCTGACGCAGTCCCTTGCATGCTTAATATTAAAGGTTGGATGAAACATTATTCTAGTACTGTTTCTTGTGTATTCCGCGCATGATGCAACTACAATAGAGATGTGAGATAGACAATTACATTAATATACAATGAATTACTTTATTGGTACATCCACGGTCATCCAAATATGTCCCTGCAAACAGAAAATTTATTTGCAGAGAATAAAATGCATAATAATTGGTCAGATGCTTTTTAAATATTGTTGTTTTGCTGTTCAATAATATTTTGGAGTTTAAAGCTTTTATATTAATCGTGCTTAAACGCATTGACACGGTAATAACCAATTCTCTCCTGGCATTAGTTGCGTTTGCTTTGAACAGTCTGTTCCCTGTGAACTATGTGCTTACGGATACAAAGTGTTCCCGTGCAGATCCTTTATGAATCTGGCTGGAGCAGGAGGGTGGGACATTCCACCCCTCACACTGGGAAACAAACCCTATCTGGGCTGGCTGTCTCTGACTGGCAGGAAGCACTCTGGAGCAAGAGCTCCATGCACAAGATAAGAATCCCTTTATCTCTATCTTATCTCTATCTGTTCATTAATGTTGCAGCTTAAGGGCTGCGCTTCCACATGCAATGGGGCCTTCTGACCGGATTGAATTGCCACTTGTTTTCCTGTGTCAAATGAGTTGAACACAACGCTTTGGCTGGTGGGCATGAACATAGAATATGGCTTACATGAGACTTATAAAGAGACTGTAGTTGTGCTCAATGTCGCATTGCTTTTTATCTGTTCACTATTTTTGGGATGCAAAAAAAGACTATAAAGCATTCAGGGAATTGTGGTGTGATAATTTCGGACACGAACCAACAGATGACCAGTTAAGCTTTTGTTTTATCTGATTTTGATGTATTCATCCTAAACCTTTTCATGTGTGGTCCATGGCCAGCATCATTATCGCAGTGTGACACAAAGGGGCCCAGGTAAAGCTCCATTGACTTCAGCCATCTGGCTATCTCATACAATCCTCGGCCACACAGTGCCTCACTCAACGATTGACTGGGGTGTTGAAGGCCAGCTATTTAACACATCAGAACAACAAGTACAGCTATCAAGCAGGCCCTCTCCAGGTCTCGTTTATGTGCCGACCAAGAATGTCTCTTATCTCTTTCTCTGCTTGATGGTTTGAGCTAGGCAGCATATGCTAAGACTGATGTTTCCTGACACGCTGCATTGTAGTGTTCGCTTGTGTGGGAGTGCGGCACAGATAGAAAGGTTGCATTGCATTTGAGAGATGTGAATTTGATCCCTTTATATTAATAATACTGTCATTTGTGTTATATTAATGGGTTATGGGTTATACATTGCCCTTTTTTTCTTAGCATTTCCCAGCATGCTTTAAGCTACAATAGGGGGGACTGATCAAAATAATGCTTCCAATTTCACATTAATAAACCACGCTCTCACACATGATTAGATTATGATTATTACGTCCATTCTTGTCTCATTACAAAAAAAGGCCTAATTTGTGCTCGCCAGATAGAATGACTAGTTTGCTCATTCCCATTTCCTAATATTTCTTTGTTGTAGCAGAATGATTTTAAATGAAAAGTATAAGTGCGGTATAATTACAATTCTGAGGGTATTATGACATCCAATATCACAATGAATGTAATTTTATTTGCTTGTAATCTTTCCCACCCAGGCTAATAGGCATTATCAAAGGGCACGCTCCAGGCTTTAAACCGCAGCATCTCTGAATGAAATGGCTGAGACTGCTCTGTCGGTTCTCTGTTCCCCAGACATAGGGCTTGGCAGTTTGGGAGGCGCAGGAGATTTGTCAGCCTGTGATCTCCCAGGCTCTTTGACAAATGAGTGACTTTTACAGAACCGAAGGAGGTGGAAGTAGTATTGCTCTTGTTCTTTTGAGTGTTGAAAAAGGATGTAGAATCCATCCTGAACGAGACTTGGACGACAATTATTCATGAGGAATTTATGGATAATGTGAAGGAGTTCCTCGTTTTGGATTTGTAGATACAGTGTCTCTATAAAAAACTCACGTCCCTTTGACTTTTCCAGATTTAGGAGTTTTGGCCAAAAAGTCCTTGATGTCAAAATGAAAATAATATTCTACAAATTGTTACAAATTACTTACAAATATAAACTTGAAAATAATTGGTTGTGTAAGTATTCACCCTCTTAAGTCAGTACTAGAAAGAGACACTTACAGTAATTACAGACGTGAGTTTATTTGGGTATGAACAGTTTTGCATATTTGGACACCCATTCATCTTTGTAAAATTGCCAAGAATCTGTTATATTGGATGGGATCTTTGGTGAACATATTTTCAACTCTTCACGCACAGTTTTGAATGGACTATGGTCCAGGCTTTGATTAGGCCACTACAGGGCAATTAACCACTCCAGTAAGGCTTTTGTTGTATTGTTCAGGGTCATTGTCCTGCTAGATGATTTCTCTTTACTACTCATTTACTTCTCTTTATCCTATCCTCTATCTTCACATGCTTTCCAGGCCCAGCAGCAGAAAAGCATCCCCTTGGCATGATGCTGCCACCACCAAGCTTACCGGTATGGATGGTATTCTCTGGGTGACGTGGGGTGTAGGACTTGTTTTGGTTTCATCAGTCCATATATTCTTCCAATTGGTTGTTAGGGTTTCCCACATGCCTTCTAACAAACTTTAGCAGAAATTTGATGTGACCTGCCATAATGTAAAACAATATCTGTTTTATATTTGTAATTATTACCTATTTGCAGATTTTGTTTTTCACTTTGACATTGTAGACTTTTTGTGTAAGAAATATTTTAATTTTACATTGTAAGACAGAAAAGAAATCCAAGGGGTTGAATATATTCGACTGCCACTATGTAACCATTATACATAACAAATACTGCATTTAGATGTCACATGCTTTATGGTAAACAACACATTCATTATCTACCTTATCATAAACAACACACTGAAGTTTAAATTTCATGACAAATTTTGCTGCATAAATAACAAAAGTAGAACATATTTCCCTGAAGATATACTCTGATAAAACACTCTTTGTCTGCAGTTGTGAAGAAACCATGCTATCTTGTTTTAAATACATTCCACTCACGGGTGTAAGGACTGAGGTGCAATTACCATCTAGTCAATCTTTATTACAGTGGAGTCAAATGCTAAACCAAGCACACAAATGCAGTTCATTGATTGTATAGCATGAAAAAATGCCCTTGACATTAAAACACTTTTACGATCTGATCAATATGTGTCACAATATATTTTAATGAATTCTTTTTCATCCTTACAGTGCACTACTAGCAACAGGAAATGTCTTGCTTGCATTCGTTTTTTTATAATACAGCATCTAACATTCACTGGTTACACCCCAGTCTATAGTCTAGTTCTTCATCTTTGTCCAAAGAATCTGTGTTATAAGGATTCATGCAAAGAGCAAGAACTACCCCTTGTGGCAGTGAAAACCCAGTGCACAGTGTGTGCTCCTACTGATAAGTTAACCTTGTGATAACATGCTAATGCCTGATTAATGTTGCACTAATTAGACACAGCTTTTCACAGTTAGTTAAGAGGACATCTTCCAGCAATTAGCCAGAGTCAGGGAGATAATTTCAGAGGGCAGAAAATATTGTTTTTTTTTCTGGGCTCCAGTTAGCTCGCCTAGGTCCCATTTGGCAACATTAATCGTCTATTTTCCATTTATTCATTTAATTAGTTGTTTGATGTTTTATACAGCTGCCATGAGTAATCTTTGATCCAATTATGAGATATTGATTGACATTGTGGGGGTTTGATGTGTTTTATAGCTCCTTCACAATTACATTCCTGTTATCTGAAAACTTGCCGAAGATTCACAATTGTGTTAAGTGATTTCTTAATTTTCAAAGGACAGTTCATTTTTTTGATGGTGTGCTTGAACGCTTGCCTGCATGAGCGCCCACACATATAGGCTAAAGGCTTCATAGGCCTTATATGTGACTGTTGCGCACGTGTTGCTGTGTGTTTTTGAGTGTCTCGTGCACGAATGTGTGTTCGCATTTATGTGTGTTTGTGTGTGTGTGTGTGAGAGAGAGAGAGACTGTGTGTATGTAAGACCGCTATGGGCCTTGTCATCTTTTCCAGACAGAAAGCTAACAATGAGAAATGAATGCATTAGTGAGGAGAGGCCCCTGCACTCATCAGTCTCCACGCCGCCCATTAATAATGCACTGCCTGCTTGGGAAAAGAGGAGGGGGAATTGGAGAGATTAGCCCTGCATTAAGGACTCATTTGCTATTTCTATTACACAGGCACTTTGGTGTTTCTTAAACAGGAAAGATTAGTACACTTGTAATTTAAGTTTATGAAAATCCTGTATCAAAGTTTTTAGTAGTCCCCACTGGTCCAGGGACTCCATGAGCTCTCTTGACAGCTTTCTGTTGTTTCCATCAAGAGTCAGTGAGTCTGACACACAACCAGGCCATGAGAAGGGTACTAATCCGAGAACCAATCTACTTAATACAGCTCCAAACCGCATCCATATGTTTTATTCTCATTCTCTCTGTTTATATCAGCAGTAGGGCGTTGTAACCTATTCAAAAAGGCACGCTAGGCACAGTATATTCCAAGCAGTTTACAAGCAAAGCCCAATGCATTTATCATTCAAGAACTGCAGCTCGTGATTGAAAAATATATTTCCCAACTTTAATCTATTTTGAAATTGTGATACAGCGGTCCTGATTTCACCAATGGTGTAGCTAGTCTTGTCTACAGTTATTGCACCAGTTACACATACATTTTTAATAAACTCAGGAGCGCACGTTCTTGGGGGAGAACACAAAGCTAGTGACTATTTACCCTATGCATTTCACCCTATGCATTTTACCCTAGGTTTATCCCGTCTAGAGTCACACTGTTTATTTTGTGTGTGAATGCATAACAACAGCCCATCAGTGGAGAGCAGTGAGTAGAGTAGACTATGTCAGCAGAACCTGGCAGTTGAAAAATCCCACCACTTTGATCCTTGTTTTGTTGGCGGCTGAATTTTGTCATCCCACATTTGTGCTTGCCCCTTTGGATAACATCCATAAAACAGAATTCTAATCTGTATCTGGTTTTATTGATTCAATGTTTTCAGGGGAACTTGAAGCTCTTTGACAAGCCACTAAGGTTAGGCAAGCAAGCTAATGCTGCAGAGAATACAACATTTTACTGTGATTGCTCCACATCATTTTGACTTGCTGATAAAAAAAAAATGCGATAAAATAATAAAGCCCCACTACATGTTTAATGATTTCAGGATTGCACTGTGTGAATGCAGTGTGCATGAACACCCTAAATATAAATACTGTGCTGACACTATGCCCCATTTTATACCTAGGTGAATTTCAGGTCCTCCTCCAAAGATATCAGGGCCACCTGGATATAACAACCCACAACACACACCTGCACACACTCCTCACCCCACTAATGTCCCAGACCCACAACGTACCACACGCAACATGCCTAAACTCTGCTCTTCACCATTTCCCAAGCACACCACGCATGCAGGCCACATGCAAAGTGATGACACCCGGCTCTACTGGTTGACAGACAGAGAGAACCGGGAGAGGGGGAAGCATGAACAGGCAACGAGATTAAAGAGACTGTCACTCTGTTATCAGGGCAGGAGAGAGAAGAGACATCCATTGACCTGGCTGCAGACCCTTAGGGACCCTCCGTCCAATCTTCGGGCTGTCACAGTGAGGTGAGTTGACTGCTGCTGCCTCAGTCAGGCCCACTAAGGCATGTTACTGCTGTCTGCAGGCCAACCAACTGTCAGCTTTCCCTGGTGACAGGCTTGACACGGCCTGTCAGTTCGCCACCTGACCCCAGTGAGAAGGGGACCCGTCTCTGTTGGGCTTCGAATGCACTGAACAGTGCAGTTGTTGTGGGCCATATCTATGATATTACGGCTAGGTAAAACAATTATTTCTATACCTCATAGTGTATTTCCTTTCTTTCGTATTTACTGATATTGCTTGAGGTTTGTGCACTGTCATCAGAGCTGGGTAGGATGGCCAATTGCCACTTTGGGTATCTCTGGGAGGTAAGGACAAAAGTATTTAAGTATCATCCGCATAGCAAAGACAGACCATGCTTGGATGTGACAGAGGCAAAGGCTTAGAACTAAGCTATGGGGGACACCAGAAGACATATCTCAAACAATGAGTATCAACACCATGGACAGTTCCGATTATGAATTGTCTGGGAATCTAAACACCCCCAGCCTCATTCTATTAATGCATTTTATATCAATGCTAACTTTTTATAATCCCTCTCTTTCAGGGCAGCAAACATATTGAGACAGAAAATAAACACATTTTGCACTTTTGTTTGGAATGTTTTTTGTATATATTTTTGTATATATTCTTTGTATACAGTAACTGTCAATGTCATGTATGTAGAGTTCAATGTTAGCATGTCAAAGTAAAAACAGGATCTACAAATTGATTCAAATACTTACAAAAACAAAAGAGAAAATTATTAATTGCGTAACTATTCACCCCCTTTAGTCAATATTTGGTCACTCTGAAATTTTAGTTTTGAGTTTATTTGCATAAGTCTCTACCAGCTTTGCAAATCTGGTCACTTTTGCCCATTCTTCTTTCCAAAATTGCTCAAGTTACATCAAGTTGGATAGGGAAATTTTTTGAACAGCACTGTTTAACTCTTCACAGACATCACATATTCTCAATTGTATTCATGTTTATCCTTTTACTGGGTTACTCCAGGACATTGATCTTTTTATGTGGCTTTTGATGTATGTTTGGGGTCATTGTCCTGCTGGAAGATGAATCTTCTCCCAAGTCCCAGGTCTCTTGTAGAATTCAGCAGGTTTTCTTACTGGATTTTTTTCAAAGACAGATGTATTTAACCTATAAAACATGTGAAACGGCCTAATTGCACACATATGGACTCCATTAAACTAAGTTCATGACATTAAGATTTGATCATTGGTAACAGCACAGTTCATTCCTGTGTTCCATAGCAAGTGAATACTTACGCAATCAATTATTTTTATATTTGTTATTAACTGTTTGCAGATTTTATTTAAAATTTTGACATTTTGTGTTGGTCAGTGGCAAAAACTCCTATTACTAAATCCATTTTGATCTCATATTGTAACATAATAATATGTGGAAGAAAATACTGTCATAAATACTTTTGACAGCCATTGTATAATCTGCCATTCGCAATTGCTTAACTCACCAATACATTACTTTTTTATATGTACTGTATATATTTTATGGTTGTTTATTGTAAGCCTGGTGTTATGACTATGTTTATTATGGAATATGATTGCGTACTGTTGAAGACCAGTCCCTGTATGATTAAAACTACCTGTTGATTTATTTACTCCATCTCTGAGAAGCTATGGGAAATTAGCTTTGTCAGGCTTGGAATAATTGGATTTCCAGAAGTGGGCATTGTTTCTCTAAACCATTTCAAGTCTTGGTTTGGATTCATCCACATCATATTGCTTCAGTGATATGTACATGTGTTGTGTTCTATGTGACAGGTGGTGATTGTCATTTCAAATTGGGACTAAGAAAATTAAGAATGTCTTTTAGATTATTTCTTTCTCTAAGAGTAACTGTAATCCTTGAATTGGTTTGGTTTAAAGGCTCTTACAAGCTTTAATAAACAGTATAATTCACTGCTTGAACAGTGAAAGAAATTGGATCGTGAGCATGTACAACATTCCTAAAATCACCCAAAATCTCTGGTTGTCTTAGCTGCCCTTTTGTAGTGTCAGCATGGTCAATACAGTGCAGGTTTCAGCAGAAATTCTTTGAGGTCAATTTTTTTTTTTTTTAAACATAGCCAAACTGGTAAAGTATTTTGAAATTTATGAAATTTGACTTATTTTCAATAAGCTTCAGTCTAAAAGTGTGTTTTCTCTTTGTATGGCTTAATTGCATCTCCTTGAAGACCTCATTCCTTCAGACTAGTTTTTTTCTCTGCCCCTCCTCCATCAGCTGATGCCTGTAAATACCTTAGGTTGCCAGGAAGTGAGCTAGTATGTGTGCAAAGCTTTAGGAAGGGACAAAGCATCTTCAAGTAAAATAATCGAGTAAAACAATTGCGCTTTTAAGGGTATAGTAACTCTGTTTTAAAAATACAGCCTGTTTTGTTTGTCTAATAGGTCGTTTGATAGCTAGCATGCTAGTTTTGTCACAACACAAGCTAACGGTAGTTACCTAGCCAGTTTTTAGCAATCGTTAGCCTGCTAGCTAGCTAGGGCAGGTTTATTTTGAAAGCGAAATTGATAGTTGTTGGTTGCCCACGTTTTTGCTTGTTGTTTAAATGACTAGCAAGTGAGTTAACTCTAATAAACCTGCCAATCAAACGCGTAGGCTACATTAGTTAGTTAGCCTGCTGTAGCTATTTAGCGTATTGAAGTTAACGTTTCTTGATCCAGACAGGGTGGCTTCCTTCATTGTTTATCCCCTAACTAAGCTAACTTGCTATGTAGATGGTTGGCTAGGAAATTACCTACATTTCTCAGCCATAGCAGGTTTAGCTAACTAACTAAGATAGTTACATGGATGACGTTGTTGCCAGTGGTTTAAGTAGAGTTTTGAAAGCAGACGTTGCATCTCAAATATTTAAAGGATTTCATCAATATAGGAAAGTGAAACGAATCGACTTTGGACATGGAGAAGAATGGTAGTCAACCGTGGGGGAAGTTAGTAGAAGTGGACACTGATTCTGAAGTATTGCTTGTCAACAGAGAATGCACTGTTGGGCGAAGAAAAGGTAAGATGACTAGCTAGATATTACTCACATAGCATTGTGACAATAACGTAGTTAACCAACAAATTATTGTGGAACAATTCATGAAATAACGACTGTAGATAGCTAAAAGGTTCTGTAAGGACACTAACTATTCTGTACGTCTTGTTAATAGTTTGGCAAGCTGCCAACATTCCCTGTATAAAATATGAATTATTGCTCAGTGATTCTGTATAAGGCATGTGGATCTTGTTTACAAATGTGTCTGATTTTGAATACCAGACATGAAGGCCAGTCGGTGTCTGGGCTTCTTAATAAAAAACACTTAATTCAAGGCACAATGCCCTAGTTCAAAAAACTTAGACACCCCCTCTGATGATAACAAAGGCGTCTATTGGGAACATGTGTGCAGAATATTAAGTAGTTTTTTGTATGGATTTTGCCAAAAGAAAAGGTTATGTCTCCTAGGTTTCTGTCTGTGTTGGGTCTATTACATTGAGTAGAGAGTCTTCTTTCAAATGCAGAGCTATGTCTGCTATGCAGCGCCCCCAATATGGTATAAAAGAGAAGAATAACTACAGTGAATTGTCCACATGAAATCAACCGAGTTCTACAATCAATCTGATAAATCTTAGCTTACTAAAAAAATATCACCTGCACATTAAGACCTTTGTTGGTGTCGTGTATTATAATGAGTAGGTACTTATTGCTTTGGTTCATCGTAATGGGATGTAAAGTAAACGATTTGGCTTAACAGCTTCAGAAGTAGTTCACCGCACCAGAACATCCTGCCTCTTCCAGTCATGGTAAACATAGTCATCTTAGACTGCCTTTTGCTTTTCAGTGCATTCCATTGCACTAACAGGTTTACGTTTTAAAAATGTACTTTCATAAAGTACATAAAGACATTCAAAAGTCTGAATTTCTCTTTGCAATTACTTTAAGCATATTTTCCTTTTTCTTTCACCAGGCTGTGATCTTTCCTTTCCTGCTAACAAACTGGTGTCAGGGGACCACTGTAAGATAGTCCAGGATGAGAGCTCAGGCTTGGTGTGGCTGGAGGACATGAGGTATTATCTGTTCTTCACTATGATCTAGCCAGTGCTCAGCATATGTCAATGTTTAATGATCGGCTGATAAATTATTTTTATTATTGAACATTTTACCGCCAGTTCATTGTGGTTAATATATTTTTATTGGTGTTTATGTTGTTTCATAAGGATGTGAAAGTATGCAGATTTCTTTTGTTTGTAGTGACTGATCAGGGTATTTCATGGTGGGCTGGGCCAGTATCTGCCAACCTAGCACTTAAGTGTAGTGTTATTGTCAGTTTAATGCAACCAGCTGGCAGGTAATGAGGCAAGTGGCACTAACTGAATCAGCAACGTTTTCTATTCTACACACACCACACACTCACAGAAATACTCATTGCTTTTATTTATATATTCATGTATTTATGTTTTTTTCTATGATGTATGTATTGGATACCTGTCTGATTTCTAAATGTCTCTAGATTAATGTTGTCTTGGGTGTAAAATGTTTTCTTCTAAAAATTTGTGTATGATAGGCCTGTTCACCATTACTTTCATTTTCAAGTTCCCCAATTTTATATTAAAAGAAATGACCTAAACAGTATAAAAGTGCCAGTAAGGTATTTTTTGCCAAACATTGGCCAACAAACGCAGTAGAATCAGACTGTAGAAGAAGTCTAGGTAGAAGGTCAGATCAATATCTTTTTTTACAGACCTCTAAGTATTGTGACTGTGTTGTCTACTCTGTAAAATTTAAATCAAAACAAGGGTGGTGCGTTGTGCCCAGCAGCTGGATTAAAATTGAAACCACAAGAAGTATATTGTGAAATTTCTGACCCAGCCTTAATTTTTCTGCATTTTAGAAGGATCTGTTTGGCATTTTGAACAAGTCAGCTAACAAATCTTTTGTTCCACTACTGAAGTGACTGAACAGTGTTTTGTTCTTTTCACACATTTAGCACCAACGGTACAGTGATTAATATGTCCAAGCTCGTGAAGAAGCAGATTCATATGCTGCAGAATGGAGACGTCATCTACTTTGTCTACAGGAAAAACGAACCTGAGCAAAGTTAGTGTTTTTCCATGTTAATTGTGGGGTTTCAACAACATACATTTATTTGTATGTATATATGTGTGTGTATATATGTATGTATATATATACATGCGTACCTGCGTGCGTATGTATGCATTTATACGTGCATACACACGCGCATACATACACACGCGCATACATACACACGTGCATATATACACACGTACATATATACGTGCATGTATATATATTTAGGTGCAAATTTATATATATATATATATATATATATATATTTACATGCGTACATATATATTTAAGTGTGTATATATATATATATATATATATATATATGTATATATATATGTATATGTGTGTGTATATGTGTGTGTATATGTGTGTGTGTATGTATACATATAGAAATCTATTGATGTGAGTATATTAAATGTCTAATAATGGTGGCCAATGTGTTGTGCCTACAGACATTGCCTACACATATCAGTCTATGAAAACAGAGCACACTTTTTCGCAACACATAATTGGTAAGTAGTCAATTACTTTGCATCTTTTTAATGAAAGACAGTGTGTAGACAGATACAATACAGGACATCTTGTTTGTTGCTTATCACTCTTGTCTTGTCAGGGGGTTCCACCAGAGGCTCAGTTATGCAGCAGAAAGCCCATATCCACCCTGTTCCAGCAGCAGAGTGTGGTTCTGTCCAGCCCGTCCTGGTTGGTCCTCCCAGGGCGCAGGCCTTAGAGGAACCCCAGCCCTCCACCTCCTCCTCCCACCTCCTCCACGCAGTCTCCCCTTCCACAGCATGTTTCTCCTCCGCTTCCCTTCTCCACTACTCTACTTCCGCTTCAGGTAGACTTCATAAATGATTTTCCTAGTTTCCAAGTTTGTTTTGTTCTCCAGGATCTCTCTGTATTTGCTGTATTTTTGTATAGTTTGATGTTGGTCTCCTCAGGACAGAGAATTCTTTCTGAACGCTCAGTAGATCTTTCAGAATCCTCAAATTCAAAGACATCTGTTGCCCAACTGATGATGCGCCTGACTTGATGAGAAATATGCCTCATGATGACATGTCCATGTTTAAGGACAGGCTTTGGGGCATATTCAGTCCTTCCTTGTTTCTCTGTCTCTCAGGTTCAGAGGGTCCTGGATGTGCTGCATCCTTTCTCCTTTCTCCGGCTGGCGCTGCCTGCAAAGCTGAGGAGCCCAGCCCTACCGACCGCCAGGCTGAAGCCCAGAGCAGAGTCAGCGTTTTGGATGAATCAGAGGGGGGAATGGAGCCAGAGAGAAAGAAAAGGAAAACTGACAGTGCTGGTCAGTGCATGTATTGCACTTACATTTTGAGATCTTGATACCCTTCTGTTGTATTATTATTTTAGTTAAATGTTTTTTAAACATGCAGCAACATTTCGAAATGGTCCAATTTCGTATATACACTATGGGACAATGCTGTTAAATGACATTCAGTCCTACTAGGCCGCGTTTTCTTTAGATGCTGTCTAGTGAATTTTGTAGTTAGCGGGCCTGCACTGTGGCTTCCTTGAATGGTTTGGGTGTTGTGCATCTCTGTGAGAATGTTCCTGTATTACACTACTTTATCTTCTAATTTGTAATAGTACACACAAGTACTGCAAAATGCCCGACTGGTTTGGGTCTAAAGACAGTATGCAGGAACGCCACAGTCCGTTAGGTAAATATATACCTGTTGTATGTGTATGATTACCAACAACAGCTTGAACATACAATGGGGTTTGTGTAATAGTGTCAAGCGTAGGTTCCCTCCCATGAGCAGCATGGGCCTTGGAGGCTCACAACAAAATGGCTCAAATGTTCCTGGTGTGTTCAGACATGCTCATAGTCAAACTCCATATTGTATTTTATCTCACTTGCATTCCTGATCATGGAGGCCCCCCCCCCGGGCCCAGGAACTTTGAGAACCACCGCGCTTGCCCATTGGCCGTTGTTCCAGTAATCACATCCAGGTTTTGATGAGGAATCATGTATCTTACAATTATCAAGCTACTCTGTTTCTCACAATACCTTAACATCTGTTTCCCCATTCGTCTACTAATCCTCTAGTAATGACTCTATAAAATTCCAAAGAAAGTTTTATGCAGATAACTTGTTTGAATAACTATAACACCGCTAGTGTAATCTGTTTCTACCTCCCTAGATACGGACTACGACTTTGGATTGCCACATACTTCCAGTGCTGAGTTGCTGGCCCGCCCAGCTAAGGGACATCTTATCAGGGATTTGTTAGGAAAAGCTCCTGTGGCTGTGGAAGGAGCCAAGACCGACAAGATGGAGGAGTCTCTCACCTGTATCATCTGCCAGGACCTATTACATGACTGTGTCAGGTGCAGTTAACCTAAACCTTCTAATACTTCTACAGTAGGACTAATTCCTTAGATTCCAATGGTATGTCTCTAGGTCACGTGTGTGTGTCTCAGAGTGTGTGCGTGCGTACACTTCTCCAAAACAATTCAAGGAACATTCAAATCACACAGGGTCTCAATATTATTAAATATCTATTAAAGATCTAAATATTTACTGTGTTTTGTGCAATTCGTTGAGAACTAAATGGCATAACATCGGTCATTGGAAACCAAAGTGACCAACACTTTCATTTACACTACAACAGGTGACATTGATTTACAATAGCTTATGCTTCCTAACTGGACATTGACAACAAGTTTAATTGACTTGGTGTTGTACTGTGATGATTACGTGTTCCCTTTTCTTCTGCTTATTATGTCTGTGATTTATTATGAGTCTGTGGGGTTTTCTGGTTGACGTTTCATACTCCTGCCCCCCCCCCCCCCCCCCCCCCCCCCCCCC
>JACXGK010011762.1:0-15433 GCA_016801125.1 Novumbra hubbsi
ACCCACATACACTGGTACCCACATACACTAGTACCCACATACACTAGTACCCACATACACTGGTACATTAAGGTTAGTGATTCACTGGACACTAACATGGCAGCCCCTGAACCAGAGCATTCTACCTCCAGATGTAAGGTCCTGGACTAGATTATATGTTCAAGTAATTCATCTGGTCATATTCTTCCCAGCATTACCACAATCTCATTACAGAAGCATGCAATTACCATTACAGAATTCTAGCCTAGTTCCTGACCTTGTCTAGCGAGGGTGGTTAATGTCTGACACTGCTAATTTCTGCTTACTACTCTAGAATACAAATGGGCCCAGCTAGAGTATTTACAATAATGGTACAGTATGTGCTCTAAAAGCAAACACAAACATGTCATGTTGCTATCTGTTCGCCTTGATATTCATTCTAGGTTTATTATTCCATGTGTGGTCACCGACTAGAGTAAATAAAGTTTGCTCTCAGGTTTTCTTCCTGTTGGTTTGTCATCCATTGGTTTATCACTCATTCATTCGTCATTGAGGGTGTCTCCGGAGGTCAAATGCTCCACTTCCAAGAGGCGGAAAATAAGCCGGGTCTCTGCGACACTGACCGACTGACAGGTTGAAGGAGCCTCTCTCTCTGTCTTTCTACCTCTTTTTGCCTCTGTCTGTCTCTGGAGAGAGTTCCACATGTTTGCTATTAATTTAGTTTCTCTGACAGCCACACTCCCTTAGACCTCAGAGGCTGTCTGTCAACAGTGCAAAACAGGAACCATGTACTAACATCAAACAGGTCTGCTCTACATAGACTGGTCTCATTCTCTCTCAGGGAAAACTGAGTTTGTGTGTCTGTGCATGAGAGAGCAGGTCGTAAGAGAGAGAAAAACACTGAGAAAGAGGGAATTAGAGAGAGACATTTAGTCTGTCAAATTAACAACCCTATGGGCACATCCTAGTGCACCTATATTAACCCGTATTAACCTATATTAACCTGCATTAACATGTATTCAACTGTATTAACGTGTATTAACCTGTATTAGCATGTTTTGCTCCAGTTCAGCCGGAGGGCGTTCCCTGATGATGTTTCACAACACTGTTGCGTACCAAGCTCAAGGACCTGTTGACATCCTGTGACGGTTGACTGTGGAATGTGTTTAACGTTTCAGACTGTTGATAGCGACAGAAGGCCTGTACAAGACAACCAAATAATAGCTTCATTTTCCCGAGCAGTTTGGTGGGACATTGCATGAATCAGTCTATAGTAAGAGCGCGATTGCCAAGCCATGCGAGTGCTTGGTAGCTTGGTAATCCTACCGGGTACAGAGGCTTTCCTGAGTTACTGTGTGTTTTTCAGCATCGGCGAGATTAGCGCTGTGCTGAATGTGTTGTGCTGCGTTAATGTGTGATCGGTTATTGTGGGGGTTGTTCCACTGGAGGTCCCAGTCAGGCCCAGTCAGCAGTGTGTCGGCCCAGGCTGTATCGATCCGTTTGGGGATGACTGAGCCCACGGAGAGCCTTAGCCTCCGGAGACCCAGAGATCAATACCCTGAACGGCCTGTTATCATAAATTAGCCATGGATACACCCAACACACAATACATCTAACCCAACACTTCTTCCATCGCTCTCTCTTTCTTTCTCCTTTCTCCCACTGTCTCTCCATCGTTTTAGCTCCCCCCCTACTTTTCTCTCCCTGTTGCAGTTTAAAGGTGGATTAGTGGTTCAGTCAGCTTTGTGCATCAGATAAAGTTGGCGATGGAATGTGGGAAACGCCCAGTTTCAATCCTCTTTATGATACGCGATAAACCCCAGCAGCCATAACAGGGGGACCGGGGCCTCAGCCGGGCCCCTGACCGGGTTGTGTGTTCCAGTGGCTGGCAGGTAGTGAGTCTCCTACTGCGGAACTCGCCAGGGCCGTTTTCATTTCCCGGGTTGGGTAATGGCTTGGTACGCTATACATCCACAGTATTGGTCAGATTTATCTTGGAACGTGTGTGTTGTTTTGTGTGTGTTTGTGTGTGTGTTTGTGTGAACGTCTACCCACTATATAAGGAACCGACTAGTGTAATGTTCCCACCCCTTCCCCTATCCTCTCAGTGTTTGCACAGCAATGATATCACAACTTTTATGGAGTCACGGTGACTAGCAGTTTGTCTTCCAGACAGCCAGGCGTACATTAACTGACTATTAATACATGTCTCTGTTTACCCGTCCACACAAAGACACTGTATGGGTGATTCTGAACACATTTCAATGCATGCATATCTGTTTGAGTTAGCATTGAGTCATTGATGATTTTGCTAGCATTATTCCCTGACATGGGGCCCGACCGGGATAGAAACGCAGAGGTTTATGTTGAGCTCAGATTTACAGATTAGTAGGAGAGGTTGGCAGTGGTTCAGTGGTGATGGACTTAAGTCTTATCTCTGGACAGTCCTCTGAAAGTTATCAGAAACGTCAAGAAATTACAGATGCATTTTCGATGCTTCTCCCAGAATGTTCTTTATGAATCTTATGTTATTTACAATGTTTATAATTATGTTCTTGGGTTCTGGTTAAAAGTTTTAATTTCCCTACGAAACTCCTCCTTCATCACTTTGCGTCCACCTCTTCCGTCTTTACGAATGCTCCTCCATGATTTCTTCTCCTCCACGCCTCCTCCTCCATCCCTTCTCCTTTTTTTCATCCCACACTCCTTCTCCATCATCCCTCCTCCTCTTTCACCCCACCTCCCTCCACCCCTCCTCCATCAACGCTCCTCCTCTAATCTGTTTTCTTGTCAAATTGTCCCTGGGCCTTTCTCTGTGGTGTTGCAAGGCTGTGCCATGAATCAGTATCTGACCTCCATATTAGGAAGTCTGAGTACATATTGCGTCACTGTAACACTGGCTTTACTGGAAGTCTTTCCTTTCTGGATTGACAGAGAATTTGCCAAATGTTTGTTTTCAACCACCAAAGCACACTTGAGGCAGCACCCTTGTTATTTGGGAGTTATGCACTTTCAAGTGGGCTGTTGATGCATTAAAACAGTCCGCTACACTTTACCTGAGGTAGTAGTGGATTTACCCCTAGTATGTGCCATGGAACAGGCTCGCGTGTACACTACACATACTCCTTTAATTGTACATTTTACGGTGTTGACTTAGATAAAAAATAATTATCAAAAACTGTTATACTACTCAGTATTAAACAATCGCAACAGCGGATACCTACAGTATGTGAGGTATGTCATCACCAGAGAAGCTTTAACAGCTTTATATCTCAGAAGGATCAAATAGAAACCATTATCCTGCTAAATATTAAATGGAGTGTTAAAAAATGCATGTAAACAATCTCTTATAGCCCATTAGATATTCATTAGATTCTGAATATTTCTCAGTTTAGATTGAGTGAACACATAAAATTCAAAAAAGCCTTTGACAATTGCCAGAGCATTAATGTTCAAATTAATAATTCAACAAGGACATGCAAAATTAATAGAATATAAGGGGAAAGCCTTCCTACTGACACACAATATATATAGAATAGATATCTACGGTTCTGTCAACAGCCGTGCACCAAGTTGCTTTTTAACGTTTCACTTTTTGCGAAGGGCATTGAGAAAAGCTATTGAAATACTTGAATGCTTGTGCGTAGGAGACGTTGGGAGAAGTTGGACTGAAGCACACTTACCTCCACACGACGCGCGGGCCAGGAAGTATACTGTATTGTATTTCCTGGGACTCTGATCTCCTTCTCCTCCTGGGACTGCTGTTAACACACCGACCCGCTGGCTCTCTGGCAGTGGGGGAACTGTGATCCTGGAGACTCTGACACATAACAGTGACCTGAAAGTTGGTAGAACTGCACGGTTCAACGTGAACGATGGCCCGCTGTCCCTGTGCCAATAGAACCTAACGTCGGGCCAGTAGACAAAGACTGTAACGGGCCAGTGCCCATATCCCCCATGTAATTCATGTTATCGTATTAAAACGTTTTCTTGCCGTCTTTGTCACGCTTTCCGCTAACATTTTGGTTCGTTCTCGCGTTATAATGTATCATTGTTTCTTCACCCTCCGGTGTGGTACAGTACTGGTGTCTTCTTTTTGACAAATCTTATTGAATGACTCTTCTGTTTTGATCAATCATAGTTCATAGCGCATTCTAGAGCGGAACCCAATCATTGCATTATGCAGAACCACGCACGACGATGTTTGTCTTTGTGGGAGAACAACTGGGTTTATGGGGGACTTGCCCTGCCGGACCTGTCGTGCGGTCCGGACGAAAGCCGATAAGGCAGGGTCGTTTTAAAGGGAGCCAACAACCGAAAATATGGTTTTAGGTCCCTGCAGCGTACAACCCTGCGACGGCAGCAATGAATGTCTGCCTGCTCCTAATAAATGAGGTGGTGCATAGCCAAATTGAAAAACCAATTACGACCGACTGCCACGTTGTAATGAGGGAGAAACCATTCATGGACTACGTGCATGACATATTCTGTGAATACGGATAGATGAACCATACGGATTTGGCTTGTCGACAGTAAGTAATGTTAACTATGCCTGCCTACGCGTTTACTAGCAGTGGCGCACGAGAAGCTAGTCAACCAACTAGCTATTACATGTTACATTAAACGCTACATTAAAGTATATTCGTGAACATATTTATTGTAATTTCTTTATAACGATTATAAAGTAATCATGTACGTTGCATCATATTTATGTAAACAGCAATTGCTTGCATCAGCTAATGTCTCAAATCACATGCATATCTGTGGTATAATTAATATTCTCATTATTTTATTTTTACATACATCTGCGCAAACACATAATTGTATTGTGTGTTTTGTTTAATTTTGTTGGACCAGGCTAGTGTTGAGAAAAGTTAGCACTAGGATGCAGGTTAGACAGAGATTTTGTTCTGTACTTTCACAGTCATTTTACTTAGAGACACACCCTAAGCATTTGCAGATATGACCAGTGGTCAGGTGATACAGTACCGAGCCGTCCGGGGTTGTTTGTTGGAGAAAACAAATGGCAGTAACAGACGTGTGTGTTTGTGTGTGTGTGAGAGAGAGAGAGGTGGGGAGGACGTTGAAAGTGATGTCGTCATGGATCATATACAACCCCCATCTGACACCAGTATCCTCATGGATCATATACAACCCCCTACCTGACCCCAGAACCCTCATGAATCATATACAACCCCCATCTGACCCCAGTACCCTCATGGATCATATACAACCCCCTACCTGACCCCAGAACCCTCATGGATCATATACAACCCCCATCTGACCCCAGAACCCTCATGGATCATATACAACCCCCTACCTGACCCCAGAACCCTCATGGATCATATACAACCCCCTACCTGACCCCAGAACCCTCATGGATCATATACAACTCCCATCTGGCACCAGAACCCTCATGGATCATATACAACCCCCTCATAACATTACTGGGTTATAATGAGCGATTGTTTTCCAGAGATAGAGAGAGGTTGCAAGTCTTAGTCTGGCTTTCTTTATCATAAACATCCACACACACACACGCACATACACACACATTGTAGAGAGGAACCTATTTAAATGTATGGACCAATGATGAGAGGAACCCATGTATATGTATGGACCAATGAAGAGATTTCTTTTTTTAATGTATGGAACAATGAAGAAAAAAACGAATTTAAATGTATGGACCTATGAAGAGAAGAACCCAGTTAAATGTATTGACCAATGAAGAGAAGAACCCAGTTAAATGTATGGACCAATGAAGAGAGAAACCTATTTAAATGTGTGCCAATGAAGAGAATAATTCATATAGATGTATGGACCAAGAAAGAGAGGAACCCATTTACATTCATGGACCAATGAAGATAATAATTCTGTTAAATGTGTGGACAAATGAAGAGAAGAACCCATTTAAATGTGTGGACCATTGAAGAGAGGAACCCATTTTAATGTTTGGACAATTGAAGAGAGGAACTCATTTGAGACTGCATAGCCTCTGAAAGGATAACCTAAAATAGATAGTGAACATGATTAAAACATGTCCTACACAGGTAATGGTGACATGGTGACATTTTATTATGGCTGCCTCAGCTGGCCCTTGGCTTCATGTTTTAATGCTGAGCTTCACTCCCTGTGAAATATGGATCTAATTATGACACTATGAGTGACTGAAGAGAGACGTCCCTCCTCCCTTCGGAGGAGGAGGGGATGAGAGGGCGGACCTAGAGAGCTGTAGGAGGAGAACTGATGGTGAAACATAGGGAGAGGAAAGGATGCGCTGGCTTACACCTGATTGGTGGACTCCAGGCCCCCTTCCTACTCCCCGACTTATACCTGATTGGTGGGCTCCAGGCCCCCTTCCTACACCCCGACTTGTACCTGATTGGTGGACTCCAGGCCCCCTTCCTACACCCCGACTTATACCTGATTGGTGGACTCCAGGCCCCTTACCTACACCCAGACTTATACCTGATTGGTGGACTCCAGGCCCCCTTCCTACACCCCGACGGGGATGCTAGTCACTGGGGGGGATAACTCACCCTGCCAGATCTCTACACAAGCTAAGGATTATTCAGACCTCAACCTGGGGACAGGCAGCGTGGCCACATGGCTTCACGCTTTATTTCTTCCCTGCTGGGGAATAAAAACTTAAGGGACCAAGGGAGACCAGAGAGACAGACAGCCTGATCCCGACTAAACCGGAGAGACAGACAGCCTGACCCTGGCTAAACCGGAGAGACAGACAGCCTGACCCCGGCTAAACCGGAGAGACAGACAGCCTGACCCTGGCTAAACCGGAGAGACAGACAGCCTGACCCTGGCTAAACCGGAGAGACAGACAGCCTGACCCCGGCTAAACCGGAGAGACAGACAGCCTGACCCTGGCTAAACCGGAGAGACAGACAGCCTGACCCTGGCTAAACCGGAGAGACAGACAGCCTGACCCTGGCTAAACCGGAGAGACAGACAGCCAGAATCAGAGAGATGCTACAACAGTGAGAAAGACAGACATATTCTGGTTAAATCAGAGAAAGAGAATGATAGATAAACAGACCCTGGGCTAAATCAGCTGAGCCTTGCTGTTCTGTTAGGCACGGAGAGCATGAGAGAACGGGAGAGGAGGGGGAGAGGACAGGGACAGTGATAGAGAGCTGGTGAGTGTGAGAGAGAGAGGAGAGAGAGAGAGAGAGAGGGAGGAGAGATAGAGGGGTGAGGGAAAGGGGCTGGCTACAGTATGTTTTCAAGGATAGAAAGAAGGACAGCAATTACTACATCCAGCAGCCCTTCAGCGGCGGCTTTAAAGCGTCTCTCTCCTGGCACTGTCTTAGCCAGCGTCTCCCTCCTCTCCCTGCCACTCCACGTTTCTGCCCCCCCCCTCCCCCCTCCGTCCGTGTCATCCGTTATATGATTGATCCGGCGAAGGATGCTGAAGTTCCGCGCGGACCGGAGGGTGAGGTAGGTTGGGGGACAGCGGAGTGGCCCGCGGGGGAGGTGGGCCGTGCCGGGGGGGAGGGAGGGGGGGGCGGCCAGCAGCGTAGGGGGGGGGTGGTAGAGAGGGAACCAGAAGCTGGAGGTCAGAGACGACTGCAATGCAGTGCTGCTGGAGAGGAATGCATAGAGATTTAATTGGGCAGTTTGGTGATAGACCGATACATTGTGCGTGTGTGCGGTTGCCTGTACATGCGTGCGGATTTGGACTACGGCTTGTCTTCCATGCGAGTCGCCTAGCAGGAACGGCTAAGTACTACTGCCATGCTGACATATGTCAGGGGACAGTATCTCGTCCATTGTTTTCTCCGCTCGTTCCGTGGTGTTGTTTTCTCGGGATGTCACGTTGTGATTCTTGTGTTCTGTGTTTTCCGTTCGGCCATTTGTCTCTTCCCGAAGCTGGCAGAGATGCGGTCTCTTTCCATGTAGGTTTGTAGGTTACGCTTGGACACGGAGCTCAGTCACAGGACCCTCTGAGACCTGGACTCACACACACACACACACAATCCCATCAGCTGCAGCTTGTCCCGTCCCGGTGTCCAGGCTGCAGGAGGTTTGTCGGGGGTTAGTGTGGTTGGCTGCACGCAGGCAGAGGTGCTCTGGTGTGTGTTGTACTGCTTAGAAGTCAGGAGGTGCTCTGGTGTGTGTTGTACTGCTTAGAAGTCAGGAGGTGCTCTGGTGTGTGTTGTACTGCTTAGAAGTCAGGAGGTGCTCTGGTGTGTGTTGTACTGCTTAGAAGTCAGGAGGTGCATGCCTTATGGCTGACTGTGTATTGGCTGACGGCCCCTGTCCTCTTTACCTATCAATTTGTGTGTGGGTTTGTATAAGTGTGTGTGTGTGTGTGTGTGAGGAGGATACACAGATCCTCTGCCACAGGCTCTGGGACACAAGCCACACACTTTATAATGAAGCAGTGGGCCTCACCCGAGAGTAAACGAGAGCAAGAGAGACTGTTGTGGTGGTCTGCCATGCCTTACATAGATCTGTGTTGTTCCACCCTGGTTCTGGAGGCTCAGGGTGTGTTCAAAACGTCAACTAGCTGCCCCCGATGTATTGGTGTGTTCTTCAGCCTTAAATGTCCATGTTTGTTTAACTCGTCAGATGGCTTGTGAGCAGAGCCTCGTTAAAGACTCTTGAGGGGGGATGTGTTTCTGAAGCAGAGGTCCTGGGTTTGACTCTGGAGGAGAGTCAGTAATGGTGTGTTTCTAAAGCAGAGGTCCTAGGTTTGACTCTTGAGGGGAGTCAGGATGGTATGTTTCTGAAGCAGAGGTCCTAGGTTTGACTCTTGAGGGGAGTCAGTATGGTATGTTTCTGAAGCAGAGGTCCTAGGTTTGACTCTTGAGGAAAGTCAGTATGGTGTGTTTCTGAAGCAGAGGACCTGGGTTTCACTCTTCAGAAGAGTCAGTATGGTGTGTTTCTGAAGCACAGGTCCTAAGTTTCACTCTTGAGGAGGATTGATATGGTATGTTTCAGAAACACCTTACCAACCCTCCTCAGGAACTGCTTGACTTCTGAGGAGGGTCGGTAAGATGTGTTCCTGACCACATAGGTAGCATAACCTCCTTCATATTAACACATGGCTGAAATAAACCTAGGCTCAGTCACAGCCCTTCCAGTGTGTGGAAAAATCTTGCCAGGTGTTGCTTGTCTTCTTCACAGGGTCAAAGCATGGCTTTAGGCGCTGCTGTTGGCATACGGTCAAGCTTTCCTCACACAGGACCATGTCAGCTCTGCGCTTTGGGCATACATTATGTGTCAACCCGGCTGTTAGGCTTCACTGGAAGTGACCTGCCTGGTCCTAAAATTAGCTGCCCTTTTGGATGATTGCTTAGATGAGTTCAGGTGTTCCTGTTTTGATCATTCCTTTCCTCACGTCCTAAAAATCTAAGAAGACCTGTAAGAATGTCATATCTTGCAGCTGCCTTTTTCCTTTCAGACAAGAAACAGATAAGATCCACTGCCTGTTTTAAGAGGAACAGGGTGGATAGTTTCGTGTAAATATCAACGTGGATTCTTCTGTATGTAATTGCCTGAAATTGTGTGTGTGCATATAGGATTGTGCCTGCTGAGCATCTTTCTTGTGTTGTCTGTGTGACACGTGTAGGTGTGTATGTAAGTATGTTCAGGACTGTACATGTCTGGATGTGTGAGGGTTGACATGGGTTTAGTGGTGTATGATGGGAGGATTCAAAGTAGGTGTACCGTAACCACTGGAATGGAACAGATTCAGGGAGGCTTTATGGCTGCACGATATGGACAAAAAAATTAAAACATATTGGAAAATATTCAAAGTATTGTACATTTGGTAGGGTTTTGTTTTAACATGTACACCAAAAAAATACAGAAGATCAACTTTTGGGAATGTTCACAATTCAATTAATAAAAAAATTTGTAGACTACATCTTAAAATGCAAATGAGGATTATTTTGTTGGGATATTCTCTCCAGTGTCCTGTGGGCAATTTCCTCCACACTGTATATGCCTTAGGCCTATATATTTTATAGTATAGAATATACAGCTGTAGTAGCCTGGTAAATCATAGAGTCCATTATCTGTCTGCTAAGAAGAAGATCCGCTGTGTCAGGTCCACTTCGGGAGTAACACAACGGCACCACTCCTCCTCTGAAAACCGCCAATGTTTACCACTGGTTGGATTACAGCGGCAGAAATAAGAGAGTCACACACACCCTGAGCCTTGGCCGTCAGCCGTGTGTAAGATCAATGGGACACGGACCTACAGCTCACAGAACACGTGTACAACCACGCAAACAGAGGAAGCCACACCACACCAGGTATTGACCTGTTCCCGCATAGACGTTCCCGCTCGACACCTGGGGACGTCGGTTAGCTCTCTGGCCGAAGGGCTCTAATTGGTTGCGAAGTCCCGCTGCCCACTCAACCCCTGTGGCTGTTGGATGAGCTTCAAATCCACAGAACAACAGCTGTAGAATCTGTGGAATAATGAATGGATTGTGGTTAGTGAAGTTCTGTCTGGGCGCTGGGTTGCTGTGATGTCAGGGATCAATGTGATGGATCAGACTTAGACCAGCGGTTTTCATTAGGGCTTGACAGTATGGGTCCGATACCCGTCTCTCTCCCTTTTCTTACTCTCCAGTCAACATGACCCAAGCGGACCAGCTGGACAGCCAGTGACCCAATTCCAGCTGGAAGAGACCGGACCGATACACACGTACATAACGTAAGTACTATATTAATGTAACTTTGATACCTAACTGAAGTCTAACTTACCTGACCTTGACTGAAAACCCAGTTAAATATATAACATTCTCTAATCTTAACTTCAAACTAATGTAACCCTAAACAGGTCACTAAACAAATCCCTGATGCCAATCTCAACCTTAATCCATCTTTGACCTAACCTAATGGGAGTACAACTCAACTGTATCCTTAGCACAATTATTTTGTGTCCCTTAAACAACACCAAAAAACCTCACATTGTGTACATACATTACATCTCATGGTTGAGTACAACCCCGCCACCACTTTGAAACAACCACAAACCCTAGACCTAACCCTAAACCTCTATATGTGGTCTGAAATGAATTCA
The DNA here is from genome assembly GCA_016801125.1 of Novumbra hubbsi. Lineage (NCBI taxonomy): Eukaryota > Metazoa > Chordata > Actinopteri > Esociformes > Umbridae > Novumbra > Novumbra hubbsi. Next base: position 11,036 of record JACXGK010011762.1, read on the forward strand.
GTTCCCTTCAGTGTTGCAGTATCAGGGAAAGAATAAAGCTATTTACTCTTAGTTTTTGAGGAGGCATGGAGACACACCATGGTGACACACACACACGCCGATGACACACAAACAAACACACACATTGACACACACACACGCACATATATAGGAAACGATGGATTCGAGAAATCCTCACACAGTCACCGAAAGGGAATGCAGAATGCTGCGTTCACAACAGAGCACTGGAACCAACCTCTCAACACTCTGCTCAAACAGTTTGGAGAGAAATAGGTTCAGCCTACTGTCCTGAACCTGTGTGTTCAGGCTACTCAGCCTCATCTCCTTTGAGTCAAATACAACACAATCCCCCTCCTTGGTACAGTGTGGCGTTTCTCATCCTATCACACTCATCTCGACACCGGTCGACATTCAATTGATGACTACTTGGCTGTAAGCTCCGATTGGATGTTAGGTTGAACACCTCTGCTCTTCTAACTGGTGTCATGGGATCCATAATGACCAATGAGTCCAGACCTCAGTCATACGTCTCATCATAAGGGCACTCTGTCAGATCTGAGAAATGTGGGGAGAGATTCATAGAACAGTATGTGGGATTACTTTATGTTTGTTTACAGTATGTAGAATTATTTTATGTTGGTTTACAGTATGTGGGATTACTTTGTTGTCTTGGTTGATTTTTGCTAGAGTTTCAAGTATGTTTAAGTCAAATGTATGAGTATACACATCTTTGTACCAAGACTATGAAAACCATCCTCCAAGGTACCTACCTTGCATATGTAGATAGTAAGGTCTGCTTTTAATGATGGTCCTTTTAAAGACCCCTGGGCCAGGAAGACGGGAGGGGAGGACCAGGGAGTGGAGGACCAGGGAGTGGAGGACCAGGGTGGGGAGGACCAGGGTGGGGAGGACCAGGGTGGGGAGGACCAGGGAGTGGAGGACCAGGGAGTGGAGGACCAGGGTGGGGAGGACCAGGGTGGGGAGGACCAGGGTGGGGAGGACCAGGGTGGGGAGGACCAGGGAGTGGAGGACCAGGGAGTGGAGGACCAGGGTGGGGTCTCTGGACCTGAGGTTTTCTTTGTGTTAGTAGAGAGGGTTTGTGAATAAAGCCCTAGGACCAGTTGAACTCGACTCTTGGTACTGCAGGGCTTGGTAATGATATGAGAGGGGGTCGCTGTTTTTTAGGTGGTTCCTAAATTGTATTGCTCTTTAAGTTTTCAATATGATATTGGCCCAGTTCTGCCATGCATGCATTGTTTGTGGTTTTCCTCTGGACATGTAGGAGAATCTTGCAAAACTCTGTATGCAGGGTTTCAATGGGGTGTTTGTCCCAATTAGTTAAATCCTGTTTAGCCAGTGGATCCCACACCTCACTGCCATAGAGGACAATTGGTTCCATTATGAATGTAATAATTTTTTGCTGAATTGTGAATGGTATTTGGATGCGAATTAGTTTTTTAATAGCGTAGAATGCTCTTCGTGCTTTGTCTCTTAGTTTGTTCACGACATCATTTAGGTGTCCGGTTTAGTTAATTTTTTAAGCCTAAGTAGTTGTATTGTGTGCAGTGTTCTATGTGTGTTGTACCGATTGAGAACTTTGGTTTAAATCCCTGAGTTCTGGTTCTACTCTGGAAAATCATTATTTTGGTATTTTTGCGGTATATTGTCAGGGCCCATGTCTGACAGTACTGTTCTAGCAGGTCTAGGCTTTGCTGTAGACAGTGTGCCGTGGGTGACAGCAGGCACAGGTCATCTGCAAAAAGCAGGCATTTAATGTGTGAATTGTGGAGACCTACACTGGGGGCTGGGGATTTGTCTAGAATGTTGACCAATTCATTGATGTACAGTGGGGCAAAAAAGTATTTAGCCAGCCACCAATTGTGCAAGTTCTCCCACTGAAAAAGATGAGAGAGGCCTGTAATTTTCATCACAGGTACACTTCAACTATTAGAAAATTAGAAAACAAAATCCAGAAAATCACATTGTAGGATTTTTAATGAATTTGTTTGCAAATTATGGTGGAAAATAAGTATTTGGTCACCTACAAACAACCAAGATCCTCTGTCCTCTACTCGTTACCTGTATTAATGGCACCTGTTTGAACTTGTTATCAGTATAAAAGACACCTGTCCACAGCCTCAAACAGTCACACTCCAAACGCCGCTATGGCCAAGACCAAAGAGCTGTCAAAGGACACCAGAAACAAAATTGTAGACCTGCACCAGGCTGGGAAGACAGAATCTGCAATAGGTAAGCAGCTTGGTGTGTAAAAATCAATTGTGGGAGCAATTATTAGGAAATGGAAGACATATAAGACCACTGATAATCTCCCTCGATCTGGGGCTCCACGCAAGATCTCACCCCGTGGGGTCAAAATGATCACAAGAACGGTGAGCAAAAATCCCAGAACCACACGGGGGGGACCTAGTGAATGACCTGCAGAGAGCTGGGACCAAAGCCTACCATCAGTAACACACTACGCCGCCGGGGACTCAAATCCTGCAGTGCCAGACGTGTCCCCCTGCTGAAGCCAGTATATGTCCAGGCCCGTCTGAAGTTTGCTAGAGAGCATTTGGATGATCCAGTAGAAGATTGGGAGAATGTTATACGGTCTGATGAAACCAAAATAGAACTTTTTGGTAAAAACTCAACTCGTCGTGTTTGGAGGACAAAGAATGCTGAGTTGCATCCAAAAAACACCATACCTACTGTGAAGCATGGGGGTGGAAACATCATGCTTTGGGGCTGTTTTTCTGCAAAGGGACCAGGACGACTGATCCGTGTAAAGGACAGAATGAATGGGGCCATGTATCGTGAGATTTTGAGTGAAAACCTCCTTCCATGGGTCTTTCAGCATGACAATGATCCCAAACACACCGCCCGGGCAACGAAGGAGTGGCTTCGTAAGAAGCATTTCAGGGTCCCGCAGTGGCCTAGCCAGTCTCCAGATCTCAACCCCATAGAAAATCTTTGGAGGGAGTTGAAAGTCTGTATTGCCCAGCAACAGCCCCAAAACCCCACTGCTCTAGAGGAGATCTGCATGGAGGAATGGGCCAAACTACCAGCAACAGTGTGTGACAACCTTGTGAAGACTTACAGAAAACGTTTGACCTCTGTCATTGCCAACAAAGGGTATACAACAAAGTATTGAGAAACTTTTGTTATTGACCAAATACTTATTTTCCACCATAATTTGCAATTAAATTCATAAAAAATCCTACAATGTGATTTTCTGGATTTTTTTTCATTTCGTCTGTCATAGTTGGAGTGTACATATAATGAAAATTACAAGCCTCTCATCTTTTTCAGTGGGAGAACTTGCACAATTGGTGGCTGACTAAATACTTTTTTGCCCCACTGTAGATGTTGAATAGCACAGGGCTGAGGTTGCAACCCTGACGAAGGCCTTGTCCCTGGTTAAATGATTTGGTTAGTTTTTTTCCTATTTTAATGCTACACTTGTTGCCAGTATACATGGTTTTTATTAGGTTGTATGTTTAACCCCCTATACTGCTTTCAATGATTTTGTAAAACAGTCCTGTATGCCAGAAGTCAATAAAGCAAGCATATATTTTTGTCTTATTTTGGGGGACGTGTTTATCGACTAATATGTTTAGGGTGTAAATATGATCGGTTGTTCTATGGTTTGATATCAATCCAATTTGGCTTGTATTTTGGACATTGTGTTTATCTCTCTCTTTAGGAGCTTTGATTTGGACATGAATGGGAAGGCTGGAGGGAGAGGGCCCGTGTGTTCACCCAGCGACATCAACTCCAACTCCAACAGCACCACCATGGTATCAGACATATCTTCCCCAGAGTCCCAGACTCAGGCCCAGCCCTTCACCCCCCGGGTTAGTACACACACACACCAGGACATGATACCTCACTAACCCACGTCAGGTCTGTGATAGTGAGCTCTGTTGGCTTCTCTTCCCTCCTGCACTTACTTCCCTTCCTTTCCAGGCGTCTCGGACTCAGAGGAAAGCCGCTACGTTTGGGAAGCGTTCCAACTCCATGCGGAGGAACCCAAAAGCAAAGGTGACCAAACAAGGGTGGCTTTACAAACAGGTAAATCAGCTCTATAGATATGAAAGGTGAAACATCCCATAATTGTAAATATTGTTTTGGTCCATTATGTCTCACACTGTTTTTGGTCAATTTTCCACTATTGTGTGGGTCCACCTCCCGGTCCCTGGCTGCAGTCAAACCCATCTCACCTCCTCTGGGTCTAATGCTCTCCTTGGTCCCTCCCTGCAGTCAAACCCATCTCACCTCCTCTGGGTCTAATGCTCTCCTTGGTCCCTCCCTGCAGTCAAACCCATCTCACCTCCTCTGGGTCTAATGCTCTCCTTGGTCCCTCCCTGCAGTCAAACCCATCTCACCTCCTCTGGGTCT
>JACXGK010011763.1:5226-15546 GCA_016801125.1 Novumbra hubbsi
GTGTCCTCCGGGAGTGTAAACTCAGCATGATGTGCGACGCCACCTTCCAACGCCACCTTCCAATGACTGTTCCTTGACTATTTGTGTTGTCTTCCCTTGGGCTCTGTTGTGGTTAAGAAATCTAAACTCTAATGAACAGTCCGGATTCAGTACGCATACACCACTGCTGCTTGCCCCACTGTCTGATGCAGTGTAAATCAAACTAATTGTAGTGCTGGTCGGATCAATACAATTTAGTGAATACATCACTACTTTCAATAGCTGAATAGTGTATGGGTTGGCTGCATTGATTAGAAGCAAAGGCTGAAACCCAAATAAACAACAAAGTTACCACCACAAGTTGTCATCACAGGATGGTAAATCAATAGCTCCCCGCCTGGATCTGGGCTAAATCAATAGCTTCTCACCCAGACGTATACTGAAGATATCACTCATAGTTCAGTTACACGCACCTGGACAAGATAAACGCTGGATACTCATGCAGGACCAAATTCAGAGGATGAGAGACTGTTCAATGAATGCTCACAGTCATTCTATTCCAGAACAAGATCGAATAAACACAGAAAACTGTTTAGAATTAGTGAAAATATTTCAGAAAACCAAATGCTTGCCGATTTATGGAGCTACTTCTGTGGAAAACTGTGCTGTGCAGAACAAGGACGGAAATCAAGACACTATCGCATTTATCAACGTTTCATTGACATTGAAAGTGCAGTATATTTGCCGGAACAGCGGTGCTAGTAATATTTGTATGAGAACACATTTCTGACCTAGCAGCTTGCTAAAAATACACACTTTTTTATTTTAGATTACATTGAATTTTGAGTCACAAACGGATGATTCTTTAAAAATTAGTTAACACACAGAGGAAAGGTTACATTCTTAGAGGGTTATAAATGTTTTTTTAACAATAATATCCTGGGTTATTTAAGAATGTGCATATGCATTCCAAACCATTCGTGAACAGTTCTAACATTGTGGGCTTGATATTGGAATAATTGATCAGTGCTTGCCATGTAATGAGACAATATGTAACTCCATTCATTGATAACTAATGAATAAGTGTTAGTAGGTCAGTCTTCCACTTAATAAGTAACGTATTCATGTATTGTCATCATATAAATGTGCAGTCTGAGGATATTTATACACACCGCTGGTTGGGTATTCGTCCCCAAATGTGAATAAGAAGGTAGAGCATCAAATCTAAGTTAGCATTTAACATTTGAGCTGCGCTAAACAAGGATTATTGCCATGGAAGAAAATGTATGGTTAAATAATGTCTGTATTGTAAATTCGGGGGCGGGACACAACATGAAAGTTGCTGATTGGCTGGAAAAACAAACACACGTGTTTCTGGGACAGCACCAACATAACCCATTGGAATGTGTGGTTATAACAAAAAAAATCTGTATGATTGTAAATGAGTTATGCAACGGTTCAGCTTATGTGTGCGCATGTGCATTTTGACCAAAGTGTGGTGTATGTTTTATAATATGTGCCTTGTCTGATCAGATTGACCTTGTCTGATCAGATTGATCAGTAACACTGATCTTAGTGTTACTTGTCAGGTAACATTGAGAGCATGCTTGAGGTTGCAAGAATCCCGCGGGTTTGCTGTGTTGTTTGTTTCATTAATTTGGTAGATTCAATTTTGTTTTGTCTTGTGAAGACCTTGTAAATATTTGTTTTATTTAGAATTATAGAATTTAAGTATGTAAGGCTTCATTTTCAGCAACGTGATTTCTCTCCGGCAGAATGAACATTTTCGGTGAGAAAGCGACGGGATCGCATGAGGTCCTTTTTGCAAAGAATTTTAAAGTAGATGTAATGCTCCTCCAAAACAAATGACTTCCTAGTCACCCTGTTCCTTTAAACCTGCCTTCACTAAGTCTTCCTGCAAAGCCCTTCGAACCCAATCAATGTGTCAGTTAAATTGCTCTTCATCTGTCGAGATTAAGTGTGTGACCATTACCTTCGATTTAGCCCTGAGTCTGTAAACCCTGGCACATTTCCTCCAGCCGGACCATTAGTAACACCTGGAATCATTTGCATTAGTTTAGGATCTGGCATCATAAATTTCATACCCATTAATGACTATTCTGACTTCGCAGGGATAAATGGCTCAATGTTTTTGATAATGAAAATATACACTCAGTCCTGTCTGGACTGTTCAAATAATTCACATTACCTTTGTAATGTACTTCATGGTTGATCATATCGGATGACACTATAACTTTTTCCAGAAAGGTTTTATTATTTCAAAATGGTTTTCAGTCCTACGATTCATTCCTTCCCTCTTGGAACTGGGTGATGGATTTTCATGAATGGTTTTTTTGCCCTTCGTATCTTGTCACTGCTTCCGTGTCTCTGTCCACATCAGAACTCAACAGTAACCTAACCGCCATCCTGGGTTAGGGTTCTGGTGGCTACTGCGTTTGACAATGATGTAGTCAGCACTCGTCCATGAACATTTTGGGTTCGATTGCATGTGTGTGTCTGGGTGTCTGTGTGGGGGATTTGAAATTATGTAAAGATAGCTAGTTTACAAATATATAATGTCTGCTTTCTCATAACTGACCCCCCCCCCCTCAGATATATTAAATCTAAAATATGGTTCTAGATTTCATCTTAACACCGTGTGTTTATGTTTGTCCGAATATATTAACGCAATGTATACTAATGCAATACAATGAGTGATCACATCAGTCGACCGTATGGCCAGTCGGGGGTAAAAGAACTAGCGCAACAACAGTAATCTTGTACGGCGTCGTGGACATCTGACTGACTGCCAAGTTCATTCCTCGCGGCCAGGCGATGTAGTGAAAGCGTTCAACAGTGGATGGGTCAAGGAGGTTAAATGGTTATGGTCAGACCATCTGGAGCGGGGAGTGCGCGTGTGAGTGTATGGTGCTGCCATTTGCGTGAGTGTGTGTCTTTGTGTGGGTGTGTGGCAGGTATGTGTTGTGCCCTTGTGGTCCATCGAATAATATAACCAGTCGTTGGTCGCTGTACTAGACGCATGTACGGCAGTTAAAGTCTCAGTCGGTCTGGAATGTTTAAATGTCAGAGGCAAACTGTATGGGAGCAAAGTGCTTTAAAATCTCTTATGACTGGTGGGGTCTAAGGATAAGTAAGAGCATCCACTATTTTTCAAGACTTTTATGTATGGTAACTCATGTCATGGAACGCGATTAGAGAAAGAAATTACAGAAATGTCACACAAGCTAATCGGGCCCTTAAAATTAACCGTTACTCAACGTCCTTGTACAAAATTGTAATGCTCAGCAGTTCTATGTCAGTAGCTGTCCTCCATGACGTCTAACAAAATGTCACTCGTGGCCAAATGATATGCTGCTGAATAACGCTGTTCTTGAGAGATATGGACGACATTTAACCTGTTTCTAAATTGACACCCTATTTTCGGGTTGAAATTAGTGCCATTTGTGAGGAGACCTTACATCGGCTAAGCATCTCCTCCGTGTAGTTCTGCTGAGCATACATCTTCTTCGTCGGTCGTACCGTCGGGTGAAGACGCCCTGACACAGTCCTCGTCCATTCTTCATGAATGAATTATGACCGCTCTCCTGCTCTAATCGTAAATATGGTCCAACTCAAAGGCTCTTTGCTGGGTTGATCTGAACTAAAGGGGACATTGTAAAGTTTTGTTTTCAGCAGAATGCACGTTTTGTGTTACAGACGATACCATAGAATGTGTCTCATTAGTTCATTTGTACCAGGGGTTGTACTTTCAGGCCATTTAAACACAGGTTAGAAAGTAAAAAAACGTCCATACAAGATTGACCCCGTTTCAATAACATTATGTAGAAAACAAACAGCACTGAGTCATATACTACAACTCATTAAATTCCTAAACAGTCAATGTCATTGGTGATCAGGTATTGTTAAAAAAGAAAAAGTGCAGATTAGGGAAAGTTACTGAGGGGAAGAAAGGCACCACAGGTTTTTCCTGTAGAAAGTTAACACAGCTGTTCAGGTTGTTGTGTTTGTTTTTTAACCTCAAATTGAGCATTCGTGCAAGACTCCCTCATCCCAGTGCTCTCACAAATATCCCAAATGCTAATTCATCCCCACAAAGTTACACCTGACAAATACCGCAATCAAAACAATTAGCTCAATTGAACTGTGATTAAAAGAGACCCTCCGCAGGATTAGCATAATGTTTTGTAGTAGTGTTCAATAACAAGAATAGATGTCCAGAAGTGATATAATCCATTGTATCTCTCTCTCTCTCTCTCATCATTTGCTGAGTGTGTATTTAAAGACAGAACATATTCGGTAGCCATCAATATTCCAGAGAATGTCTTTAAGTTGTCTTTTCTTTTCGATTTGAAAAGTTTTCCTTTATAAATGCTAATGCATTAGTGGTAAATCTGGAGCCTAATGAAATGTTACCTCTGCATGTTTATATCCCCGTTCTTTGCTTGTACACAATTATTGTAGAGGCTGTAAATAAATCAATATTCCCAATCCGACTGTAAAAAACAATCAAGGAAAACAACCAATTCCCTGGAAAAATAACACAGAATAATATTTATTAACTGTTCCACAATCCACAACGGAGGATGATATCAACCAAATGAACCAACCAGCCAGCAGCTTTCGGCACATGAATAACGCAGGAACGAAGCAAACATGATGAAAGTGGCACCTGTCAATAATTTAGTCGTTTTACACAGCAGAGTAATTGAAAGATTTAATGAGGAAACAAACCAATAAAAACAAGCTTTCCAATGTCAAAGGTGAAAGGGGGAGTGCAGCCTGAAGTACTGTTTCTCAGCGGAACACGTGTGTATGTGTGTGGTGTTTGGCTTGACCACGGCTGTAGCGTGGGGGATACGGCCAAGACTCACAGAAATGTTCTGGCTTACAGAAAATGAACTATTTCAAGGCCATGTTCTCGTTTGAATCTGCTGGTGAAAAAAAAGAAAAACGGCGTTCATGGATCACAGGTCTTTTGCCCCAACGTTGCAGGGTTAAGGTCACCAGGTTAAGTGGCGAGGATTATGGTCCTCAGGTTAAGGTTAAAGGTTACACAGTACTTGTATTAATGCTATTTGTGTCTCGTCTAATGCTAGTGGGGACCACTGAGTGGTTTTATGGGGAAAAGAAGAACGTGATTGCCCTGTAGTTTTGCAGAGGGTACACTGTGTTAAAGCTGATATGTATATTCTACAGCAAATACTCCTCTATCCTTTATGAATCTCTGGAATTTCTGCTCTGTTGGGGTCTGATGCACTTGTGAGGGAAAACTATCCCAAATAATAGTTCTATTGCCATAACATTGGAATGGAGTTGGGTTTATTAATCCAATGCCAACTCCACCAAGAGTTTTGTTTTTTGCTGATTCCTTTCATGGCTAACAAACACCAACTCTCATAGTCTGAGCCCAAACAGGAATCTTACCATTGGAACTTTCTGTGACTGTCATTATTAAGATTGCTTCTGATGATACATTGTTTGTGGTCAAAACTATAGGGTCATACAAAACAAAGAAGTCAGTCATTTGATTATCTCGAACCAATCATAGTTTGGAAGTTGATGGCACATTGTTGTTAATGACATTATTATTACTGCATAAATTGCAACACTATAGATTTACTAGTGACTCACTACAAACACCACCTGACTAAGGCAGTCAGACCCAGCCAATGACAATAAAATGCCCAAGGCTCCAATGTCAACAATCCACACGCTGTCCCTCAATATCAACACACTCACTCCTTCTCTGACAGGAAATTTCATTAGTTGAATTTGGCCATTTTTAATATGTGTGTAAATATGTCAGCATTTCAAAAGTAATGCTATGTTTAGCATGAAGAAGAACTACACACACAAACACACACCAAAGCAGGTGGATATAATGGATGGTTTTCTAGACGCTACTTTTCCCGAAAGCGCCAAAGTAGCACTATACCCCATTGATACAAGAGCTGGTCCATATCCTAAAACATTCATTTGGTCTAAATACAGAACACCAGTATCTGGGCACAAAAAAAAAGCACACGGACATTGGAACACACATCGAAAAGCTTGGGCGTGAATTTAATGTAGCCTAGTGTTTGTTATTCCGTGCTATTCCACAGGTCAACGGGTTTCCAGACGTAGAAACAGAGCACAGTCCTTGGAAAAGTAAGAATGAATCGTCTAAGGCCTCTCCTTGGAACCTTCTCCTTGTCCTTTACAGTGAATTGGAATGATCCTTCGTGCCAATGATCCAGAGAGCTCTATATTCTGTATTTATGAACCGTGTCAAACTGACCTTAATGGATAACGACACTGAACTCGCACTCCGGCTGACTACTGCTGGTCACTGCGGATTCCAGATACCATCTCTAGATCCACCCGCATTTCTGGAGGTTAGCCTTCAGATGCAGGAACACCGGGCTCCTTGCACATAGTTAGGTTAAACGGGAAATCAATATTCTGCCTAAGTAACAGGCCCTGCAGTAATTTAAGAGAGCTAAATTGCATTACTTGAAGGTAAGTTGGTGTGGGACCATGCCGTCTCCTGACTTACATTACCGAGTTACCAGGACAGAGTAGGAGAGGGGGGGAGTGGGAGTGGGGGAGGGGGGGAAGGAGGTACAGGGAAAGAGTGATGGAGAAATTAAAGCTAGCTTATTGGAGGGTTCTCTCATTTCCAATTTAAAGGGATTTACTGGCAAGGGAAAACGTTGGTAAAATAAATAAGTGTACATAAAACATTTTTACTTATAAATTCAGTATTTAAACCAATAGACACAAGTTTCAAGATGAGATAAAGGCATTTTATTTGCTGTGTTATAAATTCTCTCCAGTGTTTGACGAACATACAAGTAGTCGCACGCATGAACGGCAAAGAGAAATAAAGAGGGATATAGGTTTTCTCTTGTCTTGTCTCTTTCACTCTATCTCTGTCCGTTTTTCTGTTTCTTGTTTTCTTTAAATTTTTCACACACTCTCTCTCTCTCGGCATTCTGCCACTTCCTCTGTTGATACACGCTCGTTATCGTCCCCAGGTTCACCTAAATATTAACTGAAGTCGGGGTCGTTTTTAAATGTACAACAATGTTGGTTTGGTCTCTTTAGCTTGAATAATACTCTTAGTGAGTTAATGTTAATAATGCTAATCATGTTATGTTAATGAAAAACATATTTCCTAAAGTCAATGAACGATAAATTGGGTCACTTTTGCTTCAGTGTTCTGGAGGTTCTTGGTGATTTTTTAAGGTCATTTTTGTAAGACTTTTTAGGGCAAATTCTTTAAAGCTCAGCTCATTGTTCCATCATCAACTTCTGTTGCTTTCCTTAGCCGACCTGATCATCGCTGGTTGCTGAAGACACCAGCAGTTTCTTCCTTTTTCATGAAATTCCAAACGGTTGATGTGGCTCAGACTACTCATTCACAGTTCACGAATCTGTGAACAGTCAATGCAACAGGAAACATCTGATCAAACGCCTGTGAGCCAAATGTCCCCATACTTCTGCCCACATAAACGCAGGGGATAGAACTCACAGACCGCTGTTATTTATAGCTGGTAACAGATTTCACAATTATTCAATCAATAACATGTCAAATTCTATAATTGATTGTGGAGCGTTTAATGGAGCTGAAGCCTTATTGTGGACAGGAGCTGAGTGGCTGGTATGGCTGCATGGTTTGACTGGCTGCAGCGAGGCAAGAGGAGTAGTATGGCAGATGTACCTCTAAAACCTTTCAGCAGCCTCTCCGTGTCCTCATCCAGACCATCACCGATGCCTACTGGGGTTTGCCAACAGGGCTCCTTCGTCACGTCCCCAAGCACCTCGACTGCCCTGTTTGTGGACTTTGGCGGTGCCAAGTGAACACGTCCAGGTCCGTGAGTTAGGGGCCCGCGGAACTCCCCGACCAGCCGGATCCAGGCACCCTTCACACCGTCTCGTAGCTCACTCAGATCACGGTCACGGTGATCGCGGTCATGTGGTATGAAGTGGAGGAGTCGACCGTACTGTGGCCCGGTGCAGTCACAACTATTTCACACAACACTGCAACGGAAACCCCATCTCCTCACCGCCGTGAGATTGAGGGCTCAGCTGTTCGCTCGACTGGATCGTTAAATTGCAAGACAAAACTGCCGAAGCACTTTTAGGTCCGCAGAAATCAATTAAACTACGGCCTGACCTCATCAGGTTCCTGCAGGTAAAGACAACGAAGCGTAGGTCTGGGAATGGTGTAGTTTCCATGAGGCCAAACTCTTTAAAACATCAATATATTTGCTAATGGTAAAGAAATGAACAATAAATAATCTGACAGCAGCTACCTTCCGACAGCGTGCCAACGGCACTCTCTGCAGAGACTCAGGGCATCTGGGGCATTGTGTCCGGTTAACAAAACCCTACGATTTACTGACACAAGTTGGTCTCCAGCACAAGATGCACCTGGGTTGTGATCCTGCTGTTCAATTGGTTGGCTGACATGACAAACCTGTCATTCGGATGGGTCATCCTGGCAATGCGGCACGGCTTGATAACAAGAATGTGTGCACATACACAAACATTTCTGGGATTTCAGCTCGTCAATGCAACCGTGTTACAAGTCACATTTATGCGTGTGTCCAGTGTGTTTGTGTACACTTAGAAAAACCTAATCGAAGAGGTCAGCATAGAGCCACTTAGAGAATAACGGGGGGTTTTTGGTCTGTGTGCTCGGGGCTGAACTCTAGCCTGTAGAGCAACAGGAGGGTCCCTTCCCACCCCAACATCCCTGGGAAACGTGTGCCTTCTGCATCAGTGTGAGAGAGAGAGAGGGAGACACCAAGAGAAAAGGAGGGAGAGCGGCAGATTAAGAAAAAGAATGAGAGAGGGAAAGAAATCCCTCTGATGAGACACATTTGACCCAAGGCTCTTCTCAGAGGAGGGGGTGTTTACCCTAATAGCCCCGGCCCGCCCCTCTAGCGCTGATACCCCATCCTCCATCTCTTTCCGCCGCTGCCGCCACCAGAGCCGGGGGGCAGGGAACGTCTATTACCCCGAGAGTCTGGGGGCGCGGGGGGAGTCATGAGAGGCAGGTGGGGCAGGACCATGGGAGGGAGGGAGGCGTGGGGGATGGTTGATAGGAGCACCATCAGGATCCAGCAGGACCACGGCCATGGTAATTGCTCTGGGAGGGCTGAAGGATCCCATGCCGAGAATGAATATATTTGAGATATGTGTTTTTGGATGCATATTTTGGGGTATTCGTACTTGGAATACTAAATACTTGTGTGCAGTCGATACACTGCCGGTCAAAAGTTTAGACACGCTTACTCAATTACTTGTGTCAAAAGTTTTACTCGTTCAACATATATATATATATATATATTTGTTTTAGGTGAAGTCATGATTTCGCGTGACTGACATGTGTCCTTTTAAATGGGATCCATGCTGTTGAAGACACATCACAAAACGACTCTCCCTGTCTCTCACCCATCCTCTCTCTCTTTCTCTCTCTCTCACGTGTCTGTATGCAACACCCACACCGCCAGACCGTGTGAGGCCTTTCTGTCGGCGTGAAGCCTGTGATAAATTAATAATAATGTTGTGCGAGCACCACCGCTACACAGTCCCCGTCCCTGTCTGCTGTATTGTACCACAGGATAACCGGAGTGGAGAGGTCTCGTGATGCGGTCGGCTCGCCTCAGGCACAGACTCGGTCGATCCCGGTCAGGGAGTTGGGTGAAGTGTCATCAGCGGTGAAAGCGTCAAACTTGTTGCTTGAGAAGGAGCAGTTTAAATCCCAGAGTCCCCCCCCCCCCGTACCCTAATTCAAACCTGATGTGATGAAATCATCATGTTATGGACTCCACCTGCTCTGTTTCAGTTAAGCCACTTCAGGATCCTCCGCCCCCTCCACAGCAACCCCCCCCACACACACACACACACACACACACTCTGTAAGTAAGTGTTATGATTAGAAACAGGATTTACAGCTGCCGCAACCCCAAAACACCCTCCACAACCCACAGCTCCAGAATGCGCGGTAACAATACTTGTTAACCATAAAACTGGGGGGTGGAGCCTGAAACTAAATGCTGTGATTAATGTCACTGCGAGCTACCTGCCAGCCAAACCGCTTCATGGAAATACTTAGCACTTGCTATAAAGATGTTGGGAGCCAAAGAGTGGCCTTTTCTTTCAGAGAGTCACAGGCTTTGTGGGAATTGACACCATGTTCTCTAAATAGTGCACTGCTTTAGATCAGGCTCCCGTCACACAACAGTGCACTACTTTAGATTGAGTCTGGACAACTATAGTGCACTACTTTAAATGGAGTTGGGACAACTATAGTGCACTACTTTAGAT
>JACXGK010011764.1:0-15446 GCA_016801125.1 Novumbra hubbsi
TCTGATTCACCTATCGGTGTCCGGGTACGGGGCTGTCTCAGGCCAGGGCTCTCTGATTCACCTATCGGTGTCCGGGTACGGGGCTGTCTCAGGCCAGGGCTCTCTGAGCTCCTATTATCCACAGCACGGCTATAATGACAACCACATGTTGTCCCGTTCAAATTGCCATATGGTTCAAACTCTCCCCGTGTTTTGACTAATACATACCTGGTTTGATGACCAGTAAAACAGTCAAATGAACTCTTATTTTGTATCTTATTTGCAACACATGAGCATGGTTTGGAGTGGAGGCCTGGGATGGAAGGTGTGTTACATAGAATGATTTCACCTTGCATGCAACACAGCTTTGTGTCAGTGCGTCCTTAGTCAATTACCTGATTGTGTCGTTGGATTACCTGACTGGTACTACACAGGCAACTATATTATTCCCCTGGTGTTTTACATGCTTGTTTTGTTTCATCTGGTGTACCGCGCAACCATTACAACATCTTTATTTGCCTTCTATAGCAGAAAAAAGTGTTAACAGCAAAGACTGGAAGACCCTTCATCCAAATCAGTCAAAAATAATGCCATTTCAATTGATTCTCCTGATCTGCCTTTAATGTTCACAAAAATGGCACAAATATTATAAACAACTGAGAATTTAAAATCATCTCTATACGTTTCTCTCTTTTTTTAAAGATTGGAATGAGGTCTCGGTTCTTCGTTCTTCTTCTGTGAGCTGGATCAGGGCTGTATATTGTGTTACTGTTTTCCTTTCCACACGGAGGATTTTTTCTTCTGGGTAAATTCACCATCCAAAGCTCTTGTATCCACAATACAACACCTGGAAAAAGAAACTCTTCATTAATCTCTGCTGCCCTAACAATCCTCTGTTTTAAAGCGCTGGCTCCTGTCTTCTAGACCACATGTGAGAGCCTGACCGACAGTGTAGTGTGGCTGTGACAGGCTAACCGGCAAACAGGAGCACAAAGCTCATTGTTTTAGAATTACTTGGGAAACCATTTGGGCAAGTTTTTTTTTTACAGACTGTGAGCTTTTGGTTGACACACTATGACACAAATACCCGATAAAAAATAAAACAACAAAAATATATTATTTATATATTGTTTATTATAGATATATAAACAAATACATTTTCATACTGCAAAAGTTTCTTATTTTACTGTGTTTCAAAACGTATTTATCATAAAGCATTATATGCCAAAATTTGAACAACAAAATTGTAAGTGTGTTGTGTATTGGGGTAATTCAGCAACAAACTGTGAATGATAAACATTGGTATGCATTCGTAAATGGTTTGTAATGATATTATAAATATTGTATAATTGGTTACCTAAAAATGTGTCTGTACATTTGAAAAACACTAATATCAAATAGCTCAACCACCATTAAAAACACATTTGGGATGAAATAAAAGTACTTGTCCTCATGTGTCATCAAAGTCCATACTGTACAGAATGAAATCCCAAATATCTCGTATTATCTGTAATGACATGTGATAATTTTCCTACTGGGTAGCACATACAAACGTATTCAACTGGCGTACAATAAAAACACACATGACCCCTTACTTAAACATTCCAATAGGAACAGATGCTGGTTGTTGACTATACAATTCTACTCTACATGTCTTACTCAATTGTGTAAGGCAATATGCAAGAAAAGCTTTCAACAATTAGGTGACGTTTCCCTACATTATGGTTTCAGAAACAAACGTTGGATCTAGTCTCTTCACACGACCTAAAACTAAACTCCTTTAGCAAGGTCAAAATCTGTAGAAATGTCAGTAGGCTAATAATTCATGCTAGCGCACCATGTACCTGCCAAAGAAACATTTAAAATGTGGGTGTATGCCTGTTAAGATCTACTACATGACTTCAGAAGTTGTTAAAGTTTGTCTTCTGGAATTAAAAAGGGAATCTGGTATGGGTACAAACATGATAGCATTTTGATCTAATGTATGATCAAACATTGTGTTCACAGCTCAACTGTTGTCTTTCAGAGATGTATACAGCTAACACCCATTATGGTTACTGTTGACCATGAATGTGTATATTTGTATATATATATTTTTATATATTTCATTTCCAGATTCTCCATTTAAACTTTTTGTCATTTCAGACAAAAGCAGTGTACTGTGAGCCAAAAACGAATATATGTATTAGTTTTTTTTATATACTAATATATAATCATATATTTTTCTGAAAGTTAACGCATAGGAAATAGACCATTAATTGTCAATTCAGAAAGGTAAAGGGAAATATTAGAGCAAACTATAGTGCTTGCACTATCATTTTGTCACATGCACTGGGAAACCTGGGAACATGTATAAAAAGGAAGTCAAACACAGAAGTACAGGTTTCCACTGTCGTTAGTTTTCATACAAAACCTATATACATTAAGGTATAGGGACGAAATCCTCATACCCATCGTCAGAACTTGCTCTGCTGTGGGCCCTGGTCCTCCTGGTGCAGGACAATGCCCGGCCTCGTGGCCAGAGTGTGTAGGCACTTCCTGGATGACGAAAGGCATTGATTCCATTGACTGGCTTTCACGTTCCCTAGATGAGAATCCAATTGAGAACCTCTTGGACATTATATATCGATGCATTTGTCTCGAAGCGCCACAGACTGTCCAGGAGATCACTGGTGCCCTGGTCCAGGTCTGGAAGGAGAATCCCCCAGGATATTATCCAACGTCTCATCAGGAACATGCCCAGACGTTGTTGAGAGTACTTACAGGCACGTGGGGGCCATACACACTACTGAGTCACATTATGAATTGCTGGGATGAAATTATCGCAAGTTGAAACAGCCTGTGATTCAAATTGTTTACTTTGATTTTCGGTTTGAGTTTGAATACAGCCCTCAATTGCTTGTGATTTTGGTGTTCATTGACCATTGTTACATCATTTTCTCAACAAATTACACAGTGTGCAGTAAAGATTTAGATGTTATATTTTATCTTTAATATATTTCCTTCATCGAGACCCCAAGTGCGATGTGTAACATCAGAGCTGGGCATATTTGTTCTTGATAGGTAAGACACCTTTACAAATATGTGTTTTGCCTGGTTACAGGAAAGATAGACTATAAAATATGGGAATTCCAAAGAAATTCCATGAAGCATAAGCAATATATTATTAGAACGTAACATGACAAAATAGAAATTATTCATTTTAATTGTGCCAATGTTGCACACATTAAATAGACCTTGTCGCTGAGGTAACATTTAGCTCTTTTTTAAAAGTGAGATGTTTGAAGCAACCTAATGAGTCTATGGCTAGAGACTCAGTTTCCAGCCACTCATACGCCACCTTGGAGGTTAAGACAATGTGAAAGAGATAAAAATCAAGCCAATGCATTCCCATGTGATTACTGCTTACCTGTTGGCAGAGGCATAGATGAGTAATAGCTCTCAATGTCATTCTTCCTCTGAATTTCAATTGAATTTCAACTCCTAAATGTAATCAAGGCCATACTTATTTACACCAGGCCAGCGAGCCAATTATTAGTACAAACATTCATACAGAAGAAGATACACAAATATATCTGCTTTGCCGAGTTACAGCATGTGTGGTATAATACAATACATCCAATTGTTTACACTTGATTCATGACAAATGACATGACAATGTATTCTGGTTTGCATGTGCCACCTCATCCACTACATTCAGAGTAAACATGAAGGGTCTTCCTAGAAACCAGATTACCAGTGAGTTTGTAACAACGTCATTAATAATAAGTGGCCATTTATTGCCATGTGACTAGCTACATTAATAGGGAAAGTAGAAACATTCAATATGATTCATGAGTTGAATCAATACCAATGAATAAAAATTTACTTGGTGTATTCGCCATTTATGTGACATAAAACATTACCTGTACAACTATCATACAGTTATGTACTTGTTATTGGATTGATATTAAATACATTCTTCATCATTACAAATATATATTATTACTATCAATGAAAGAAGCCACTGTATATTGTTTTGGAATGTATCATTATATATGCAGAATACAGACATGAGGTTGTCATATTCATTCTTAAGTACTGGAATGTTTTACATGGCTATAAATGACAGAGAGGTTTAGACAGAGACTGCCTTTGCTACTAAAGTCACGTGAAAAAGAAAGTACACCCCCAAGAAAGTTGTGATCTTAAATTCAACATTATTGACGGATAAAGGTAACCTAGAAGTACAACTCACTTCATTAGGGGTTGCCCTTTTGGCCGAAGTAAGCATTTCTTGTAAATGTCTCTCAGCCCACTTGCCTTTACAGTAAAGGTTCAATCGTGTCATGTTCAAGGGCCTTTTTGCATGCACACCCCATTGTAACATCCCCACTGCATGTGTATAGGGTCGAGGACCCGAGTTGTGGTCTCATTGTGCATATTTCACGTCCTGTATTTGTGAACTGCCCATGTGATGCCGAAAAATCCTATTAAAATGCACTGTACACCAAACCCTTTTGAAAGGTTGATGTAGATGTCCCACCTTGGCCCCTTTATTTATTGAAAGACTCCTATATGTGTCCTAATATTGACATGTCCTTATGTTTTCATGTCTCTCCATTGCTCTTTCTCTCTCTCTGTGCCTCTCTCTCAGTGCCCCTTATTTATATTAGCTGCAAACCAAGTTTAACTGTAGACTACATTCCAGCTAGGTGAGCATTGGCTTGGCGAAGACGGGAACTGAATATTTCAAAGCTTACAACAAAAAGTCAACTATCGATGTCCAGTTAACATGCAGACAGAACTCTTGGCCTAGAACGGCACATTTTTGCAACAAAAGTAACGATGCTGTATTTATGTGGCTGAGCTCAGAGGTCCCTGCTAGTATATGTTTCAATAAGGTTTTTACTGTAATACAAGCACAATGTGAATCCAATTACCAAACATCCCATGGTCGGTCGGCACTACAAACACAGTTTCCTGGCCTCTCCAATACAACTATTTATTTCACTACGCGTTTGATAAATAACAAATGTGTTTACGGCTGCTCGTGTGGACTGAGGTAATATTTGCCCTGAGAAATACTCAATCCATCAACTAATCCTCTGTTGTCCTCAAGCTTCTCTCTCTACATTGGGAAATGAGTGGCGTTTCAATGATGAATGAACGTGCAAGTAATTTCATGGTTGAATTAGGATCCTAAGACAACAGAAACAAAAAATGCTTCGACAACATTCTACCTGTTTCCTAATGACAAAATGCTGGTCTCTAGCTGTTAGTTTTTTTAAGTTCTGAAAATATCTAAACTATAGATTTTGGCAAGAAGTGTTTTTCTTAGAGCCGCTGTCGAGCAGTAAACAAAACATTACCTTTACTACTGTAGTATCATGGTACTGCTCTTAACTTCTCTTTCGAGGCGTGTACATTATCCTACTGTATATGTACATTGTCTTGAGCTGGTTCTCAGATCGACATTTGTTGACGTAGCCATTTACATATTGGATAAAATAGGTTAGGTACAGTCATATAAACAAATAATAACCACCCAGGGAAGATAGTTGATATTCATTTCAACAACATTCATCAATATAGTGAATCCAATAAAAAAGAAAGTACACACACTTTTCTCAAGCATTGAAACCATGTACCCGTTTCAAATAAACAGAAGTGCAATTTATTAATGCGGAAAACGTTTGTACAACCCTTACGATGACATTAAATGCTAAAATGAAAATCAGGTGCAGCAAAACAGGCACAAATGATCCGAAACGTAATAGAGATGAACTAGGGACGGTCTCCTTCCACGTGGTTGGGTTTGGTCTCAACCACGTGGGTGTGTGGTTACACATCATGTAAAGAACAAAAGACATATCCGATCTTCAGAACAAAGATTACAAAAGATATTCTAAGCAATTGGAAGTACCCATGTGTGACAGATCATCGACAAATGCCAGGTTACTGACAATCTACACAGGACAGGTCATCCCAACAAACCAAGCCCATGAGTGAACCCAAAGATCGGAAGATCGTATCATTAAGCAACCTGCAAGGCTCACTTGCCGCAATGAATGTCAATGTGCATGAGTCAACTGTCAGACTGACACTGTACCAACTTGGCCTACATCGGTGCTTAGAAAAGTAGCCCCTGCTCTCAAAACTCTTGGAACAATGTACTCTGGACAGATGAGTCAAAGGTATAGTTGTTTAGCTGCAATGTTCAGTGAAAAAGAAATGCTGCTTTTGAACAGAAGAACCTTATACAAACTGTGAAGCATAGAGGCATTTAAATTATGGTTTGGGGCTGCGTCGCTGCTTGGCCAGCTAGCCATTTAGCCATTAAGCTGATTCCATACTTTACCAGCAAATTGTTGAGGAGAATGTGAGGCAATCAATCAACAAATTGATTGTTGCTGACACTCTTTCTCCACTCTTTAAACGAGGAATGATATATAAAACAGTTTCTGTAAATGCTTTTTGGTGGGGTTTTCTATTCAGGTACTTTTTTGTAAATACAGGCATCAGGACGTTTCACAATGAAATGTTCTACCACTACCGACTGTGATTGAGTGGATGCACTTAATTGACCCCGACCCCAAACCCAATTACCCCAGAGATCAAGTTATCAGCTCTGCTTGTTTCATATACCAATCTACTTTAGAGTGGTGTAATCTCCTGTCCGCGGACCAATCATCCTTGGCTAAATCACCACCCAATCCACATGAAAGCAAGACATGCAGAGAAGAGAAGGTGTGGCACGCCATGGCACTAAGACTGGAACAATACGGTTCTCCACAGCAGGTGTCGTAGAACCCAGGCGTGCCAAATGACTTTTTCTCTCAGAACTCTCATCATCCTCCTTTCTCGAACCCCTCAATAAAAATAGCATTTACCCGATTTCTAGCAGGTGAAGCCGGTTCTGTTTTCACAAGAAAACCCTGTGAAAAATTACACGAGCACTGAACCACCTTCCAATCGTCAACCGGAACGCTATCCAATCAAGATCTTTGATGTGGGGCCAGGGAGATTTGATTGCAAGTTTATGAGGCTTGTACTCTGTAAATATCTATAGCTCATATATTAGGATAACACTACTGGACTCTTCAGTCTGACTGTCAGAAAGTCAGTTCTTCGTAGAAGTGTTTCAAGAGAAGCGTGATGGAAGTAATCTCTCTTCTGAATTAACCTGCTCTAGGTTAGCTAATTTCATGTTTGAGGGGTTACCTGAGAACAAATGACTTGGGCATCTCAATAGAAAAGAATAAACTCAGTTGTTTTGTCTCCATCTGCATCAATGTGTGAACTATGCAGCTGCTTACATAAGGAAGCATTTTTTGATCAGGACAAAAACCAGGAGACAACAATAGGACACCACTTAGGAACAGCAGATTGCTGGATTTTTTCATTGCAGTAGAAGTCGTCCTATGAGTTGCATGGGGAAAGATTATAAGCATCTGCTGCCAAACCTGTGTGAATGATGCCATCCTGTGGATTCATAACATCTTGACAGACTTCAACAGAGAACACTTGTGACATTTGACCGTTGGTTTAAACCTCTGGCCATAAATCACCCTTTTGGGTGCTTCAAACACCGTCCATGCATGCTATACAACTTCAGAAGGAGATGAAACACCAACCAACTCCTGAGGAGTGAATCACAAACCTGCCTTCAAACCTTTCAAAAAGCCTGACCAAATGACCAGGTTTTACACATCCATGTACAGCTGAAACAAGTTGGATAATTGCATAACATACTACATATCAAGACGTTGTAAAAGTGAAAGGCTGTGTCTCTGGTGCACTTGTCAAATGACACGTCTTTTATGTTTAGCCTGTGGTGATGATGATGTGTTATCTAAAGCTTTCCTAAAGCTCCATGCTTGTGATTAAATGCACCTAAACCACTGTGGTGGTGTATTGTTACAAATGAATTTCTGAATTTCTTTCTTTCTGAATTTCTGAATTTATTTCAGGGCTAGTAATTAAGAAGAAACCCACTGCTGATCTCCAACACAACCTACAACTTTAACAAAAGTGCAATTATGACCATGTATGCCTAACAGTGGTCAAATTGAATTACTTAAGTTCCATGTGCATTCATACATTCATATGAACAGTCAAGCACTCAGTGAGAATATATTTAACAATATACTCCCATTATTTTTGGCACCAGCATTATGTTTGTGAATAAGTTAAATGTAGGCCAAGCGCTTCATGAAAGTCACTGTTAATCTTCATTTTCAAGGTGATGACTACAGTTCCCTTCAACACAATACCACAATGAATGTATGTCCACATGTCCAAAAACAAATGATCGCCCCACGAGGACTCTTAACTCACGCCGCAAGTGATGAAAACATTTCTAGGATTTGGCGTCTACTTTTGTGGAGCTAATTATCCTGACACGTCAGGTGGTGATGTAGTTTATCTGACAGTCAGAATGAGCTGATGGAGTTTTGGAAAGGCTGCTTTAGAGACAAAGTGTAGAATCATGTCTAACTACAACAACAATAATTATTTAATTTGTTTAAATCAGCTGATAAGGTGTTACTCACTAGACACTGTTATTTGCACAAGTGGTCAGCCCGAGCAATATGGACAACTCTTTCCAGGTCGAAAACTATGTTTTTTTTTGTTAGTTATGAATAAATAATTTATGAATAAAAGATTCATTCTTTTAGAATTACTCATTGTTTTTATCTCTTTTAACTGACTAAAGAGTCATGATTTTTGTTTTGTTTATTCAGGGACTTTATTCGGCTGGCAGTGATGAGTCCTAAAACAAGATCGCTGGTTGATTCATTCTGGGGGCTCATTCCTTCCATCAACAGCTGTCAGCCTGACAAACACTGGTTAAAGATCAGGCTGCAGGGAGCATTAGAAAATAAAAATACATGATAACTGGACACAGCAGATTGTATGCTTACAGATTTTAGGAACAAAATATTTATTGATTAAGTATAGTAGATACAGCTTGTATAACTAAATCAGTGCTGTACATTACAAACAGGCTTTGCTCTGCAGTTTATCAATGTTACCAGATCATCACTCCTGTTGTTAGGCAACGGTTGTTCACAATCTAAACTACTTTAAAAATACCTAATTTCTAATATTATTTCTAATATTTTGCCCGTTAGTCACATTTACTGAGACTTCATGACTTCAATTTTCAGTTTAATATTTTCTGTCCCTGAGTGTTGTGGGCTTACTCACAGAAACATTAGCTAAACATTTGTTCTTTTCACTAAACAACAAAAAAACTGTAAAAACTTGCTATTACTAACGGTATATGTTATTGTCTGTTCTATTTATGAAACCAAGGAGAATAAATCACTGTAGTAAAAATAAATAAAGCATGTATTTTGTGATGTCTCTATTTGATTTCTGTCTTCTTTGTAATTGTTTACGATTCCGTGAATTCTAATAAAATATTTCGTCTTTACAAATATTTTACTAACACACATTTGTCCAGGGACTTTTTTTCCACTTGTCCTATTTAGCAATGGCCATACGTACGTAATGCTGCGTTTAGGAGCTATACTATATAAACAAGTACTACGTTAATCGCATGTAAGCAACATTTACCCACCTCTCTACCCCATAGTTCTCATGCAGGAGTACGAACATAAATCTCTGGCCAGTGGCCAGGCATGAAACCCTGCAGGATTCACACACACACACACACACACATCAGTGCACACGCCAAGACACACACATATACCCCACAGCACAGTGGGAGGGCTGCCTGTGTCACAGTCGTGCTTGGTGTGGTGTTGCATGTTACTACTGCATGTAGCTGTTAAAGAGGTGTGAGGACACAAGCAGACAGTAATATGAGGTTAGACGGTCACTGTAACCCACTTCTTGCTGCGATCTAACTCCTGTAAAACTGGACCCCGACTTTAGCTCTTAACCTTTCACCCGATGACGTCTACAACGTATTAATTCACAATAAGCACTAAGAAGCAGATATGGGGAGGTTCGTATAGTGACTGCCTGAATCAGCCATATGTTTCATTTATGTTTGGAAATGGTCAAGGAATGTTCCAGTTTTTTCTTCCCTATCCATCACTCATTCCTGATGCAAGGGAAACAAAAGGGAGAGGGGGAAAAAAAATGAATGGCAAAACGTTAAGGAGATTCCAGTTTATGTTCATCCTCCGATTCCATTACCCGCAGTTCGCTGCCACCCATGACATCATGGAAAAGTGAGGAGAGGGTGAGGAGAGGGTGAGGAGAGAAGGGCGAGGAGTGGTGAAATGGGAAGGGGCTGTATTTCTTTCACCGTCTATTTCTTTCGTTCGGTTGTTTCACAGGGAGTCCAGGAGGATACATCATTCTAAAAATACACGTTTATATCACTGGATTCCTCAAATACTTTCATCTTCAGACCCTTGTGATGCCAGTGGCATTTAAGCTGGTTTGATTAGGGCTGTGAAGTCGAAAAGCAGAGCGTACAGATATTTCAACGCAGATTAATCATCAGGTGGCTTTAATAAAATGTTCAAACAATCTTGTTTTATCTGGCGCAGGGAGGAACTTGGCAGGGAGTTGCTGTACATACTTACCGATTTCCCAGGTATGTTTGTTGGCAGAAAAGTCTCAGTGGTTTTCTTTAAAGAGGCCTGTATGTAATTTGTTACTAAATAAAATAAGCTAAATCACTTTTGTCCATGTATTGACGGGAATCTTAATATGATTTGTTATCTTGACTGAATCTGCCAATCCCATTAACGTGCTGATAACTGCACAGGTGAATCCACAGACAGCTAAATGTGCTAATTTGCGGTCAGAATATATTATTTACAGTTTTGTATGTGCTTATATATACAAAACCATATATATATAATGCTTTTTTAACACCTCGACATGTGGACATTAGATGCACAAATATAAAACGGACAAAAATATCAGAGAAAGACATTTCCTCTTTCTAGAATATGCTTATTGTTTATATATATATATATATTTTTTTATTTAACAAACACTCTTTGAATTTGAAACACTCCAGAATTCCTTACAAAACTGACTGCATCCATGTTGTGTACTGGACCCGTGGAATTCAAACCCCCAACCCAGGCATTGCATGCACCCTGCTCTAACTACTGAGATACAGACACTCTCATACACAAACAAAACGAACATAACGGTAAAGTGAATCCTCCTGTTTCATTAGGTACTGCCCAGTGCTGTGTCCCAAAACCTTCCACCATCACCACTGTAACAGACACATAGGATTTGCCTACAGGTGACAGCAATGGACACTCATCTATTAGCAAATGAAGGCTCTGGGTAAAGTCTTGGCATTCTTATTTTATACTCATGGGACCAGATTTACCAACCAATACCTTTTAGAAAAGGTCCATGGTGCTGATGAATTGGACATAAGCTAAGCATCAGATTTCCTGTAATTTGTCTTGCGTGAGACATTGCAAAATCTTGCCATCACACCTGACGTGGGCACTAAGACAATTGGTTTTGCATACAGTCACTCATTTCAGCCACACTGTCAACGGCTCGCCTGTCTCCGAGTTCTCCCTTCCTAGACCAATTCCCCCTCACTCATGTTGATCCATTAGCTCTGTAGGGTCCTATGGGTACTAGTGTTCTCGTCGGTATCTCTCTCACAACGACAGGGTTCAGTCTGTCTGCTCTTGTTCCAGGGGAAAAGGAACAGGATACATCTGGATTGGTCTGGTCCAATAGCCACCTATTTTCCTCCTTACATAGTAAGTGGAAAACAGGTCTAAAGTAGTTAAAAGGTATGCTTCCTTGAGGTGTGATGATTGGCAACGGTTCGCCATTAGTATTTCAGTGTAAATAAATGATGTCTGGCTGAAACGAGGTGTGAGTATTTAACCACTAGTGACAATCTCTTTCAATTGTCAAAAGTGAGGAAGAAGACAAGCCATGTTTTGAAGGAGGGGATTTTAATGACTTCACAATACTGTCATATGTGACAATAAAGAAAGAGGGGCTTTAACAAATGTGATGTATGATTCAGGGTATGTGTTTAGTAGTGAAACAGGCCTGAAAGACAAGGAAACTTGCCACTTTGGCAATCACGTGTTTCACATAATGTCATGAATTGGATAAAAAAAACAAGCCTGAGTGTTTAGGGATAAAGGACTATACTTTCGACTGTCATAGAAGTGGCTAGGATTTTTAGAGGTGTACAGATTACTAGGAGATTTTTTACTACTAAAATGTCTGTTCCAGATTCTGTTATTACAATTCTCTTAATTAAGGGACCACAATCATCACAGTATAACAACAAGTCAGTACAACTTCAGGGATTTCAACCTGTCCACTTTAGAAAGAATCAACGATTGTGAATCAATGTCGCCTGTTTTGGTGCAAATGAAAGTTACAACAGGTGCACCGGAGAGGCAACAGCAAGACCACCCCCTAAAATAATGATTTTGCAGGTGGTGGCCACAGACAACTGTTCCCTCCTTATCCTTCCTGGCGGATTTTCTTAAGCAGTTTATATTTAACCACTACCCCAACAGTCTTTCTCAGTGCAACTTGTTACATTTTCAATTGCTGGATAACCTCACACTTTTTTGGATTCCAATAGGAATTACACAACACATTGTTAGACACTGTTCAGGTTGATTGAACTTACAATTCAACAGCAACCAGTGGCAATAGGAAAATCTTGTTGTGTAAATCTCGACTCACGGTTTTTGCTCCCATTAACCAGGGGCTGTTTCCTGGTGGAGAGGTTGCCAGGGTCCTTCCTGTCGTCATCCCCTTTAGTGTTTAGATGTCCAAGACTTTGCCTGTTCTCTTTACTGGAGGCAGACCGGTCAGTTGTTTTCACTGCAATCATGTCCCACGATGCAATGTGTTGTTCCCTTCTGAACTCCTTTACTGGGGGTCACCCCCAAATCAGTTCTATTGTCAGAGAAAGAAAAGATACATTGGCTGATGTATCTAAGGCTGCCTCTGCCTTAGCGCCTGTCCAGTTGAGGTTCCAAACAACTACTGGTCAATTCAAATCCAACCCACGTCACAATAGGAGACATGTTGTTTGTGCCACAGATACACTTACTGCATCAAGCCATCCCAATTTTAAGAAGGTACAAACCTTGGCTGTGGTGGATGTCACAGCACTTAGAAACAATTCTAGAACCATGGTAATGGGGGTGCACAGCCATAGCACCATCATCATGATTGCTGCTCTCAAAGTCTACCAACATCCGAGAAGTAATATCTGACATTTCCTGGGGTTTTACCTCTACAGAGTTCGGTGCTCTCGAGAGTGTTCCTATTATAGACACCACAGCAATGAATTGACAAGGAAAGTAGCACAGTTCCTGCTGTGTACCTTGAAATTCATATGGTAGACTGACTGATTTCTGGACAGGTATAGTATAGGTTCTACCTGTCCTGTAGTCTAAAATAATATTCCCTGCTGCAAGCGAAGCATTGTGTGGAGTGAAATAATAGGCTAAATGCAGAAATTGTATTTATTTTCTACCGCTTAGAGAATGCAATGCATAGTCAAGTAAAGTTGGTAAAGGCTATCTGTGTCTGCGTCATAAAAGCTGACATTATTTCAACCACATAAAATATGCATCCCAGCCGAACAGAAATATCATCAGAAACATGTTGGATTGTTTTTATAGCTTTTCATTTCCTTAAAACCAGTGTAACTGATCGTTCCTGTTATTGCTGTTTCTCGCTGGCTAAGCGGCTTTCCGTCACAAGAAGCCTGGATGAAACAGACCGATGTCAACCGATGTCAACTACAAGCATTCGTTCTAACGATTTATGACATTATACTGGCATGCAAGGATTTATTTGTTCCACTTTTTCTGCAGTAATGGGTAAATTATTATATTATGGAATTAAAATTACGTGACGTAGACTAGGCCTGGTTGTAGCAAGAATTACGTTGACTTTGATTGGTCTTGTTTTTGTAATGGCTTAGAGCACTTTGCCGAACCTTTCATGCCGGCCTAGATTTGCAGACATTATGCTTTTGGCTGAGGTCTAACATGTCCTTGATCACGTGAGTTGCTAAACATGTGGAAGATGCTATGGTGTGGGGAGAGCTTTGGTCTGTTTATTACGCTTGTGTGTGATGTTTCATTGGTTCCACCCGAGCCTTCTGAGATGTGACCGGCGTGCTCTATGCTTCGGTTTGTTTCCAGAGCCTCTGCTGAGGGACGCCTCCCCGCTTTTCTTGCCATCCGACCTCTAACATCACAGCAGATCGCTTCTTATTCCGTGGAATTTACAAAAAGCGGACCCTCTTCCTAACGCCGTGCAAATATTAAACACACGGCGGCCTCCAGATTCAGTAGCTTTGAGAGCCCACACCACATGTCGGGGTGACAAACGAGGCCCCTCACCCTCGTCCCGTAGACAAGCCAAGTCTTCCGTGCTGCTCTGTCGGGCCCCGTACATCATGCTTCACCGAGGGGCCTCACAGGGCACCATAAATATACATCTGTGTTTTCTTTAATAAGCCCCGTTTGGAGGAGCACTCCGGTGCTTAGAGGACAGCCATTCCCTCTTACGTCACGCCTCATAAAAATAGCAGAGGTATCAAAAAGCCCGGCAACGACGATGGCCTGCCCTGTTACATAGTGTTTCCTAAGTGGCGGCCGGGCCATGTTCAGAGGGAGAAGATTGTGAAGGATCTGGAAAATGACGAAATGATGGGTTCAAAAACAATACAAATGTATATTGGCCACCTTTTTGAAAGGAATGAGACAGGTGTAACGCTAGTCCTCCGCCTCCTCACCATAACGCTTTACAAGTTCAAACAAGGGTTCCAAGGAAATCCTTTCCAAACCATGTAACAATACCGCAAATACATGATTCAAATAACATTTTACAAACCCGCATGCTTTTATGACCTTCAACAACTTCTTCTTATATTCTTCCTATATTCACGATTTTTCTTGAAATGTACGCAGCGCAACATTTGCTTCAGAAGTCAGAATTAGTGACCGGTGAAATGACGCCAGTGTTATGCCGGGACCCGACCATACAACCCTGTGCACGAGGAGGGAGCCCATCGGAAACAGACGTATCTTGTGTTGTAAGGACACAGTATCTCCTCCCAAAGATGTGTGTAGTGTAGTGGTTGAGCAGACACAAAGGGGGCTTGTATACGGCCCATGAACACGATCTGGATGGAAACAATAACAAAGCCGAGCATTTACCTCAGAAACAAGACAACACTCACAGTAAATCACCCTCCATAAAACAGCAGGACAGAAAACATGCCTCTAAGCACTCCTCCTTTAATGAGATCTTAACTGATGGGCATGAGGTTTAAAGCCCACCCATCACCACTGACCAACAGAGCACACCCTGGCCATGTTATATCACAGAGACAGGAGGTTTAAAGCCCACCCATCACCACTGACCAACAGAGCACACCCTGGCCATGTTATATCACAGAGACAGGAGGTTTAAAGCCCACCCATCACCACTGACCAACAGAGCACACCCTGGCCATGTTATAT
>JACXGK010011765.1:0-15462 GCA_016801125.1 Novumbra hubbsi
GAGTCCCTGGCGGCGTAGTGTGTTACTGATGGTAGGCTTTGTTACTTTGGTCCCAGCTCTCTGCAGGTCATTCACTAGGTCCCCCCGTGTGGTTCTGGGATTTTTGCTCACCGTTCTTGTGATCATTTTGACCCCACGGGGTGAGATCTTGTGTGGAGCCCCAGATCGAGGGAGATTATCAGTGGTCTTGTATGTCTTCTATTTTCTAATAATTGCTCCCACAGTTGATTTCTTCACACCAAGCTGCTTAACTATTGCAGATTCAGTCTTCCCAGCCTGGTGCAGGTTTACAAATTTGTTTCTGGTGTCCTTTGACAGCTCTTTGTTCTTGGCCATAGTGGAGTGTGACTGTTTGAGGTTGTGGACAGGTGTCTTTTATACTGATAACAAGTTCAAACAGGTGCCATTAATACAGGTAACGAGTAGAGGACAGAGGAGTTACAGGTCTGTGAGAGCCAGAAATCTTGCTTGTTTGTTGGTGACCAAAAACTTATTTTCCACCATAATTTGCAAATAAATTCATTAAAAATCCTACAATGTGATTTTCTGGATTTCTTTTCTCATTTTGTCTGTCATAGTTGAAGTGTACCTGTGATGAAAATTACAGGCCTCTCTCATCTTTTTCAGTGGGAGAACTTGCACAATTGATGGTTGACTAAATACTTTTTTGCCCCATATAGTTCTGAGAAAATGTTATTGGCAGATTCATGTTTTCTTACAAGGTTTTTTGCAGAATCTGGTCTATGGATGTATAATTTAACTGTTTACAAATGGTTATAGGATTGAAAGAAGCAAAACAATTGCTCTAATGAATTGCAATACATAGAATCAGGAGAATGTAACTTGTATCGCAATGCATTGTGTTGGCAACTACCTATCGTGATAATATCCTAACGAGAGGTCCCCTACAACACCCAGCCATATCACCTATCGACGTCTGTTACCACCAGATGCACGAACAAACATGTTTTGACTGCAAGCTGTGAGATAATGTTGTTAAAATGAGAGACTAATTTGTAAGAGTAGCTGCTGGATGTATGTCAAGTTTCAACACGGATGCTAGCCCTCAGTGCTTGACCCTGTTTTCTTTTGTCAGACCACAGAACAGTTGGGCCACAGCTGAGAACAGGACCTCTGAGTCCAGCACTGGGGGGCACAATGACTGCGCCACCTATGAAGAGTGTCGCTGAAGAGGCGTGAGAACCTCCACCACACTCATGCTTTTAAGAATAGGCCACGGATGACCTAACTACAACAGAGCTGTGGTATCTATTGGTCCAGAAGATAAAATTGCAGTTATTTTGCATGAAGTGGGACGTCACATTCTGAACGTGTCAGTTCTAACACCTCAATAATCATGACAATTTAGCCATTTAGTTGTCATTGACACTGCATGTGCACTCCTGAAACGAGCAAGATTCACAGAAGTCACAGCTCTGCATTACCTCAGCCGGCCCAGATAATGGATAAGGGGGTGGTAAATGACCTAGATCAGTGGTTCTTAACCCATTCCTCAGCGAAACCCCAGACATTCCACATCTTAGCTGTAGCCCGGAACAAGCACAGCAGATACACTAATCAAGGGCTTGAGGATTATGTGTGCTAGCTAAAGGGTAGTTCAAATACTGGTTGGCTGGGGTTCCCTGAGGAATGGGTTAAGAACCACTGACCTAGATAATGGACAGGGGGTGATAAGGGACTTGGATAATGGATAGGGGGCTAATAAGGGACCTGTATAATAGATAGGGGGGCGGTAAGGGACCTGGAAAATGGATAGGGGGGCGGTATATCTAGTGTAGATCCTCTGTAACAGAGTTGGGCAGTAACGAATGTGTAAACCACCTTAGAGGGACTTTGACAGAGACTACACAATAAACTCTTTTGAATAGAAGAATCAATAAAAACAGAACTACATTAACCATCTCAGCGTCAACAAGCTGCTGCGGATATATGTTTCAAGAGGAAGTCATATGTTGAGATGGTGGGACGGGAGGATATTAAAAGCCTGACATCGGTTTCATATATTTAGTTGTAGTTAAGCAGGCAAAGTCTGAACGTGTCATGCGGAAACACTGCATTCAGGAATGGTTGCTCCTCCACATTCTTTCAGGTGAGTGATGCACAGTGAAGACACTTTACACTCTTTTGATCTAGTTTAGAATTATATAATAAGGATTTGAAATATAAAATGTTCCTTTATTTCCTCAGTACTCTTATTTCCAGACAGTGAATGTACCATTGAAGTCCATGGTACTGAGGGTCAGAACGTGACTCTGCCGTGCAAATATGATGCCCTATCTAGTGGACCACAAC
Source organism: Novumbra hubbsi (assembly GCA_016801125.1). Classification (NCBI taxonomy): domain Eukaryota; kingdom Metazoa; phylum Chordata; class Actinopteri; order Esociformes; family Umbridae; genus Novumbra; species Novumbra hubbsi. Next base: position 2,314 of record JACXGK010011765.1, read on the forward strand.
ACACATGCTGGGGGAAAGGATCTATACCAACCACTGGAGGTTGTAGCGATGAAATCATCTCCACTGACGGAATGAAAGTGCCCAAAAAAGCTTCAAATAGATATCAGATGATTGGTGACCTGATGACAGGAGATGTGTCTCTTACCATCGTCGATCCTACTGAGAAGGATTCTGGAATTTACGGATGTCGAGTGCAACACATAGGATGGTTTAATGATGAGAAATTTCATGTCACTTTGACAGTGAACAAAGGTAAGAGATACAAAGACAACTATTGGATGTTTTTAGCCATTTATACAGTGAACATGTGAGCATGTTGCAATTTCAAACATTTACAGTATATAAAGTTTATCAGTAATCAATAGTCAATATAAATAAAGTCATTATTTAATTTTAGCTCATAAAAACATGGGACAGACACATATTGTGTTTTTATATTTTATTTCTAGTATTCATTTTAGCTCAGGTAGTGAGGCAGTATTTAAGACATACTGTTTGATTTCAGTACCGTGTTATTGTGTTACTGTCTGATTTTAGCACTGCGTCATTGTGTTACTGTCTGATTTCAGCACTGCGTCATTGTGTTACTGTCTGATTTCAGCACTGCGTCATTGTGTTACTGTCTGATTTTAGCACTGTGTTTCTGTCTGATTTTAGCACCATGTCACTGTGTTACGGTCTGATTTTAGCACCGTGTCATTGTGTTACTGTCTGATTTCAGCACCGTGTCACTGTGTTACTGTCTGATTTTAGCACTGTGTCACTGTCTGATTTCAATACGGTGTCATTGTGTTTCTGTCTGATTTCAGCACGGTGTCATTGTGTTACTGTCTGATTTCGGCACGGTGTCATTGTGTTACTGTCTGATTTTGGCACTGTGTCATTGTGTTACGGTCTGATTTCAGCACCTGTACCTACAACCCCCAGGACACCAGATAATGTGACCATAACCTCACAGAGCTGGGACAATCACACACACGGTACTGAACTCAGCAATAAGAAATACATGCCGGCCCAAGAAAATGTTTCATCTAATAATAATACATTAATAATATCAGTATTCATTACTTAAAAATACTCTATATTTCTCACTGTGTAGATTACATGAACAGACACTCTACTAAGTATTCGGACACATTCACGACACATCACGTGGCACTGGTGAGCATAACAACATGGTGTTTTCCCCACAAATATTAAATCCCATCTGATGTCGATTGTAACAAGACGCTGTTCTAATTGGAATGAATCTCTGATGTCAACAAAAGCAGATGCATTTCCCTAAACAAGTCGGAATCCTTGTGTCCATTCTACTGGTTCTGATAGTCACGGTGATTGTAACTGCTCTTATTTTGAGTGAGTACACACAGTCTTTATACTCAGGGCTCGTAATTAGTCGGGGTCTCCAGGCATAAGCAAGATAAGCAGTTGCTTACAGCCCCTGGCCACTAGAGGGCATCTGACTGCTTCGACTGATAGAGGAAGGGGGCCAAAACACATTTCTTTTGCAAAGAGGCTAGAGCCGGCACTGTTCCTACTTTACAATCACGATACATTTGTCTTGTTCATGTTACCGATGTTGTTAAAAAGGTGGTGCAAAAAGCCATAGTCTGCATTTTAGTTTTTTTCAGAATTCTAAACACAATGTTTGTTACCAATGGCAGGAAAGCGAAGGAAAAGAATGGCTGTGGCATACAAAATGTAAGTAGGCTATTCCTTGACTCTACCTCTTCACAATATCAGTGTAGACTGACCACCAAAATATGCTAAGAAATGTCTGAGTCACTGTGTCATATATGTAGATGAGGCGTGTGTTCTTAGCTGAATGGTTTGTGGGGCACTGTTTCACAAAAACCATTATAAAAGACTCTAGGCCACATTGTGGAAGTAAAACAATAACACTCATGTGAATATCTTGTGAGCCATTGGTGGTTGTGCTGGGGTGCATGTAACTCAGTGTTTTGGTCTTGTTTTTTAAATATTGTTTTTTTAATGTTCTAAATGGGAAAGTTGATCAGACACTATCGCTTAAATGCCAATATACTATGGATTATACATTTCTTATTACTTATCAGTAACATACTAATATATGAGGTATTGATTAGTGATTATATATATATATATATATATATATATATATATATATATATTTGTGAAACTGAAAATAACAAACTGCTTTTGAGTGAAAGTTACACAAGTTTTGAAATGTATGCATTTGTTCAACTTGTTATTTTAGGAATTAATCCTAACAACCTTTTAATTACTTGTCAGATGGTTTTTGAAAAAGCACTTTGTGACAACAGCTGATGTAAAACAGGCTTAATAACTACATTTGATTGATTGTGTACATGTGTACATTTGATTCATTGCTATGCTACATGCTGCATGCAATTTCCTTTAGAACAATATTATGAATATTCACAATGCACCGCAGAGCATGTATTCTAAATGACAACACTACCAACATTATCTCCTCTGTCAGCTATGGAAGTCTGTTCCCACCACAAAACACAAAAATATGAGAGAAGTTTTGACAATCACAAGTTTTTAGTTATGAGAGTACTTTTAACCTTAGCATGTTTTGAGTTATGACATTAAGTCATAAAATTGAATTAAGAAACACTAAGTCACTGTAATGAATCATGAAACACCAAGTCATTACAATGAGAAACTACAATTTAATTGCAACAAAGTGTGTCATTATTACGTTTGTTGGAGCACCAGGCTTCAGCACACATGATGGACATCGATGCCTGACTATGTTTCCCTTGGTCAGACCCCAAAGCACCGTGCTGCTCACACGAGACTTGGCGGTGGAGAACATCTATCAAATAGAGCAGAATGACAGTGATTGACTATGAGGAGGGCCCCTGAAGATGCGTGAGCACCTTCGCCAAACGCCGGCGTCTAACACCATGCCCCGGGTGTGCTGGCAACAGCCCGGGTTGAGTGGCTGTTTCACCGAGCTGCCTTGCAACGTATCCGCCATCAGGATGTTAGCGCGTGTCGTTATCATGCGAATGTGAAATGTAGCGCAGTAGCATCCTACAAGGGCTAGTGTGTCGGCTGGATAATATAGCTGGCTACATGAATTGATCAATTGATGACCGGACTTTTAGTATGTAATAGCGTATTGGTTCAATTACACTGCTCCAAAAAATAAAGGGATCACGTAATCATCACAGTGTAACACAGAGTCAATTAAACTTCAGGGATATCAATATGTCCAGTAAGGAAGCACAGGCAAATCCATGTTTTTTTTCTCCTTTGTAACGAGTTATAAGGCAGTATTTCTCAACGGGGGTGATACGGTCCCCCCATGAAGCGTTCAGAGGATGACGGGGGGGGCCGGCAGCAATATCTGGAAAGTGGGGTGTTGAGGTGACCTTCGGGGGTGTTTCTATTAAGGCGAGTTTACACCAAAGATTTAACTACTGGCAACATTATCGTAACCACATATCTTAACTCTTCTTCTCTTCAGTGTTTCTATGAGCTTCTTGGGGCGCAGCTCCGTGCTTCCTTCACAAGAACGGGACGTCAGAGTATATTGGATAAACATTTACCCACAACTCAGGGTTTCCGCGGGTCCCTCAAGTCTTAAAGTGTCTTAAACTAATGTATCTAAACAAAAGGCATTGAGAAGTCTTGAAATGTTTTATTTACTATTTTCAAAGATCCTTAAAAGCATTGTAAAGAGATGATGCAAAAATTCATAATAATAAATAATTTATAACAAATAATTTGAGGTTTGTGAACAGATTGTAGCTATGGTCGCGTGCAGAGATTGCACAATTCCATTCAGTGTTTGATGGCAACTAGACACTTGTGATGGTTGAAAACACTGTTGCTCGTAAGGTAGATAGCTAGATACTTTAGCTAGCTACATTTTAGAGATTGGCTATTAAACGTCCCGCTGGTACCATGGGAATGTGGATATTATATCAAAAGCGGTTGGACAATAGTAACTTTGCTTCATGGTTGAAATCTATTGAAGGGAAATTAAAGTAAGCCCACTGTGTTTTATGCAAGAGGTTTTTCAAACTTGGCACAATAACTAACTAAATCAATGCAATCCTATAAGAATGAAAAAAAGGAAAACAACAAAAACTCTGTAATAAGCCTTCAAACATCTGGCATTTCTTAGTTCTGTTTGGTCGTATCACAAACGCCTTTTCCGTGAAGTACAGCCAGTAACGTTGTTGTTGGTAGTTGGCTTACTGCTCTAACAACAATGAGTACTTCATTCCAATGGGTGTCCTTATGTACATTTTGGATGTGGTGTTGTTTTGAATAAAATTTTGATTCAAAGTGGCATTAAAAAAGTCTTTAAATATCTTCAATTTACTGAATTTGGACGCTCTCTTTCTTGGGTATCACCCGTGGAATAATTTCTTTCTTATAAAAGTGTTTTTTATTCCCCTGTCAGACCCTGGAAGGAACCAGCAATCAGATGTAACTTCACCACTTCTATACTAGTGGCTTTGTTGACATTACTGCAATACAACATTGTCGTTTAATTAGGAATTTAATGTTACAATGCTAGCTGTTTCTGATTGTCTGCTGTTACCAAATAGGTGTCTAAAGTAAGAATTATAAGGGTTGCATTTTTTATAAACATCTGGAACATGGATAATGGATAGGGGGGCAGTAAGGGACGGTAAGGGACCTGGATAATCCATAGGGGGGCGGTAAGGGACCTGGATAATGGATAGGGGGGCGGTAAGGGACCTGGATAATGGATAGGGGGGCGGTAAGGGACCTGGATAATGGATAGGGGGGGCGGTAAGGGACCTGGATAATGCATATGGGGCCGGCAAGGGCCCTGTATAATGGATAGGGGGGTAAGGGATTAGGATAACGGATAGGGAGTTGGTAAATTATCTGAATAATGGATAGGGAGGTGGTGAATGATCTGGATAATGGATAGCGGGTCGGTAAGGGACCTGGATAATGGATAGCGGGTCGGTAAGGGACCTGGATAATGGATAGGGGGGCGGTAAGGGACCTGGATAATGGATAGGGGGCCGGTAAGTGACCTGGATAATGGATGAGGGGGTGGTATATCTAGTGTAGATCCTCTGTAACAGAGCTGGGCAGTAACGGTTGTGTAAACCACCTTAGAGGAACTCAGAGACTACACAATAAACTATTTTGAAAAGAAGAATCAATAAAAACAGAACTACATTAACCATCTCAGCGTCAACAAGCTGCTGCGGATATATGTTTCAAGAGGAAGTCATATGTTGAGATGGTGGGACGGGAGGATATTAAAAGCCTGACATCGGTTTCATATATTTAGTTGTAGTTAAGCAGGCAAAGTCTGAACGTGTCATGCGGAAACGCTGCATTCAGGAATGGTTGCTCCTCCACATTCTTTCAGGTGAGTGATGCACAGTGAAGACACTTTACACTCTTTTGATCTAGTTTAGAATTATATAATAAGGATTTGAAATATAAAATGTTCCTTTATTTCCTCAGTACTCTTATTTCCAGACAGTGAATGTACCATTGAAGTCCATGGTACTGAGGGTCAGAACGTGACTCTGCCGTGCAAATATGATGCCCTATCTAGTGGACCACAGCACACATGCTGGGGGAAAGGACCTATACCAACCACTGGAGGTTGTAGCGATGAAATCATCTCCACCGACAGAATGAAAGTGACCAATAAAGTTTCAAGTAGATATCAGATGATTGGTGACCTGATGACAGGAGATGTGTCTCTTACCATCGTCGATCCTACTGAGAAGGATTCTGGAATTTACGGATGTCGAGTGCAACACATAGGATGGTTTAATGATGAGAAATTTCATGTCACTTTGACAGTGAACAAAGGTAAAGAAATACACAGACAACTATTGGATGTATTCAGCCATTTATACAGTGAACAAAATATAAATGCAACATGTAGAAAGTTTTAATATTTAAGAGTACCAAAATATTATAACATCTGCAGTGCTGATGGTAAATGGTATATTCTACTGAAGAATCTTAGAAGAAAAACTATCAGTGACTTATTTTAGGTCCCAAGGCAGATCACCTTTCCTGCCTTGCAGTTTTAAGATGAATGCACTAATAGTGGTCTGGATAAGGGTGTCTGCTAACCATAAATGTACATACTTTGCCTACAGGGCAATGTAGGAGGAGGAGGCACTTTGTGTTCCTGTCTGATTTAAGCACTGTGTCATTGTGTTACTGTTTTATTTCAGCACTGTGTCATTGTGTTACTGTCTGATTTCAGCACTGTGTCATTGTGTTACTGTTTGATTTCAGCACTGTGTCATTGTGTTACTGTCTGATTTCAGCACTGTGTCATTATGTTACTGTCTGATTTGAGCACTGTGTCATTATGTTACTGTCTGATTTGAGCACTGTGTCATTATGTTACTGTCTGATTTCAGCACTGTGTCATTATGTTACTGTCTTATTTCAGCACGTGTCATTGTGTTACTGTTTGATTTCAGCACCTGTCCCTTCAACACCCAGGACACCGGATAATGTGACCATACCTTCACAGACCTGGGACAATCCCACACACGGTACTGAACAAAGCAATAAGAAATACATGCTGGCCCATGAAGTCCCAAAAAGAGTACCGCAATGATTGTGATATTATAACGTCTGTAGAGCTGATGGTAAATGGTATATTCTAGTGAAAAATCTCAGAGGAAAATCGGTCAGTAATTTATTTTAGGTCCTGAGGCAGATAACCTTTCCTGCCTTGCTGTTTTAAGATGAATGCACTAATAGTGGTCTGGATAAGGGTGTCTGCTAATTGTAAATGTATATATTTGGGAGCCTATTGGGCAATGTAGGAGAAGGAGGCACTATTTGTGTTACTGTCCCTACAATACCCAGGACACCAGATAATGTGACCAACACCTCAGAAATCTGGGACAATCACACACCTGGTACTTAGCTAAAAAAATACTGAAATGCTAACCGTCCACTAAATATTATGTTCATAGAAGCATCACTTACTAAAAAGACTTAAATCCCTGCTGTTTAGATTTCTTGATGGAAAATTCCTCTCCAAATTCGAACACCCTCTCAACACGTTACGTCAAATCAGAATCGGTAAGCATGACAACAGGTTTGCACCTCCAGAAATACGAAATCCTATTTGCACTAGTAGTGTTGTACTCTTATCCGGAGTTACTAACAATAGCATTAAAAGCTGTTCTAATAGGAATTAATCTGTTATGTCAACAGGAGCAGATGAGACTCCCTTATCTATTTGAGATCCTTGTGTCCATTCTACTTGTCCTGAAATGCACAGTGATTGCATCTGCTCTTGTTATGAGTGAGTACACACCCTCTTCATTGTGGTGTGCGAGAAGGGAAAGTGAGGCAAAAGTGAAAGAAACAAAACGCAAGATGCGATCTAGTAGTTTTACTTGGGGAAAAATGAACAGCACAACATGTAATCCACATAGACGACAATAAAAACCTGTGAGGAGCCGAGAAAACAAGGAACTAAAATAGAAGAAATGATGACAGATGACGTGCGCGCGTGTGTGTGTGGGGTACGATGCTGCCACCATGTCCTGCCAGCAGTTGGTACACCAGCAAGGTGGTACACCAGAGATGGAGAGGGCAGGCAGCGCCATGTGGAGCAGCCGTCACAATTTATAATCACACATTATCACACAAGATCACTGATGTTATTGAAAAGGTGGTGCAACATTGTAGTTGAGTTAGCATTGTAGTTTGTTTCTGAAAACACGATCTCTGTTTCCAATGGCAGGTAAGCGATGGAACAGAGATGCTACGAACCCCAACAAGTGAGTAGGCAACTTCCTGACTCGACCACTTCAGTCACTGTGTCATACCTGTAAATGGGGCATGTGTGCTTACTAAGAAATGATTAAGGCCATAGGGTCTGAGAGGCACAGTTTCAAAAACACTATTATACAAGAACCAAGACCACAGCACACAGAGGAAGTGAAACAACAGGCCATCTCAGCCGCTGGTGCTCCTGTAGGCATTGGAATAAATAAATAATGCATTAGCACTAGCTATGTTGCTTAAGGACAGAACAAAACATTGTGGGCTCAGGGATCACCACCTTTCTATTCTTGGCATTAGAAAAGGGCCTACAACTTTGCAATGAAAGGTTTAGGGTCACTTTAGATTCAAAGAAGAAAGATAGAAATGTCTCATGCTGTGTTTAAATCATGTCACACCAAAATCAAGTACTCAGGTAATACCACCAACTTGAGGGCTCATCTCACTGAACATCACTCAAGAGATTAATGTTGCAATAGCAAAGAAACCAAAACAACAAACTCTGGATAATGATCTAACCAGATTACTCCGCAAGCCCAAACCCACAAATGTACTTAATATGTAAAGTCCTCTTAAAAAATGTGGTGCTATGAAATGTTCACCAGATGTTAGCAAATTTCATGTCAATAGCACCTTTGGAAATATACTTACTGAGAAAAATGGCGACATGGTAATTCACCCGCTGTATGTTGTTTCAGAACAGCCAATAGTATCAACATTTTCATATGAATGTAACTTTATGTATTCATGTATTTTGTTTATTTCAAAGGGTTGAATACAGTAGCATATATCTTATATATAAAGACTGTCTTGTTCAAAAATACTTGAAAATCTAGGAAAGTTCTGAGATTATTTTATTGACAGATTCATGGTTTTATTCAAGGTTTTGGACGGAATATGGTCTATGGATGTATAATTTAACTGTAAACAAATGGTTATAGGATTGAAAGAAGCAAAACAATTGCTATAATGAATTGCAATACATAGAATTATGTTGATAAAATGAGAGACTAATTTGTAAGAGTCACTGCTGGATGTATCTCAAGTTTCAACACGGATGCTAGCCCTCAGTGCTTGACCCTGTTTTCTTTTGTCAGACCACAGAACAGTTGGGCCACGGCTGAGAACAGGACCTCTGAGTCCAGCACTGGGGGGCACAATGACTGCGCGGTCTACGAAGAGTGCCGCTGAAGAGGCGTGAGAACCTCCACCACACTCTTGCTTTTAAGACAAGGCCACGGATGACCTAACTACAACAGGGCTGAGCTGTGGTTCCTACAACGTAGCTATCTAAAGATACACTGAAAATTCTCTCATCCAGTCGTGTTGGTTGATTTGCGCATATTTAAAGGTTTGTTTGAAAAAGTAAGATAACGTGGATGGCATCCTCACTGTTTTGGTGCGCATAGTTTTGTCTTGTTTTGATTTGTAAAGTCAGTTTTCTGTTAAAATACCCGGAGCTTGTAAACATCGGGGGAACATCTCCTGCGGATTTATTTCCAACATTCCTGCTAAGAACAGCAGAATTATTGGACATTCTGGTCAAAGTTGCCCTCCCCTTCGTTCATGCAGTTAAATGCCTGAAGAGAGGGAAACGTGCCGGTGCGCTCGTACGACTCCGCAAACATGGACATTGCCCACCGTTACCTGGAATCATTCTATCCAACGTGCGTATGCTGTGCAACAAACAGGATGAACTTCAGCTACTTGATACCGAACTCTGATTCCGACTCTTCAGAGCGGATCAAGACACAGAACTCTCTGGAAAAACATAGGTTGGCGGCATCTGTTTTTTACACTAACAGTGGCTGATGTACTGAGGTGACAGTGATTCAACAGCACTGGAATCATGTTACATCAACTGTAGACCTTTCTACTCCCCCCCCCCTGTGAGTTGGCTTCATTCATTCTGGTCGGTGTCTACATTCCACCGCCGGTCATGGGGCAGGAGGCGCAGGCTTGCCGACCAGATACCGTGAGTGAAGCGGACAAACACGGACTCCTTTGCTATTGTCCTCGGGGACTTTAACAAGGGACACCTCAGGCACGATCTTCCCAAATACAGACAATTAATGAAAGGCCTGACGAGAGAGGATCACTGTTCCACTACAGTCTGCGATGCCTATTACGCTGTCCCCAGCGCTGCATGGATGACACCACCCTTAATGGCCTCATCACTGGTGGGGATGAAACCGCCTACTGGTAGACGATTGACCACCTGGTGAATTGGTGCAGGCAGAAGAATCAGGAGCTCAGCACTCTGAAGACAGTAGAGATGGTTGTGGATTTTAGGAAGAACACAGCCCCAACTGCCCCATCAGCCTGTGACTCCTCAGTCATCATTGGGGAGTCCTTTCCGCTTCCTGGGCATCATCATCACCCAGGACCTCAAGTGGGAGCAAAACATCACCTCCATCACCAAAAAAGAACAGCAGAGGATGTACTTCCTGCAGTAGCTGAAGTTCAACCTGCCAAAGTGCACTTCCACACAGCCATCATTGAGTCCATCCTCACCTCCTAAATCACCATCTGATATGCTGCTGCTACTGCCACGGACAAGAGCAGACTGCAGCGTATCATTAGATCAGCAGAGAAGGTGATTGGCTGCAATCTGCCATCCCTGGAGGACCTGTACACCACCAGGACCCTGAGGCGTGCAGGAAAGATTGTGGCTGACGACACAAAATGTTTCAACCAATCCCACCAGGAGGCTACGATCAATGAGGACCAACACCTCACGCCACAAGAACAGTTTCTAGCCATCGGCAGCTGGGTTCATCATCAACACCAGATGACCCCCGCTAACACCAACCCCCTCCGCCCACTAACTAACTAAATGTGTTACCTTAATACACTTCTTCTTTTGGACAACTGTCTTGCACTGTATGTAACTACACAGTAAATGTCTAGCAAACTTCCTATATACTTCCTATATACTGCATCACTTTTATTTTTAACTTAGTTTATTTTTTACTTTGTTTTACTTTATCTACTTACTGTTTTATTACCACCATAAAATCCCTATTTGGGTAAAACCTACTAGGCAATCAAGCTGATTCTGATTGACTAAAAACTCACAGGATTTTGGTGACAGGATTAATAGTCCTTAATAGTGTATTGGTCCAAAAAGTAGCAGAAGATTGAATTGCAGTTATGTTGCAGAAAGTGAGATCACATGGTGAACATGTCAGTTCCTCCACTTCTATAACCATGACATTTAGCCACACCCATTGGCTCTGTAGCCAAGACGTTAAATGTCAAACATAACCACAGTGTTTCTTTGAAGTTCAACCACATTTGTAGGAGAGTGTCTTGTTCAAACCCAATCCAGAATCACAGAATAATAAATAATACACTTGAAACAAATGTTTCTAATTATTCACAATCCACACCTGGTTGGTCAGCCACGTGGCCAATTTCATGTAAACACACGCCAGAAAAAATTAAAGTATAAAAGTAAATTTATTTAAGAAATTAAAACATTTGTTTGTTTTTTACCCCTACCATTTTCAGGAAATTTGGAATAAGCCAAGTACTAAAACGTTACTGGGTCATAAGGTTTCACTGAAAACTATTTTGCTTATGTTCTGCTGAGCCATTAAATATGTGTAATTCTGTCACATAATCAAGATGGCAGAGAATAAACCTGAGTCAGATCACAGAGGTCCTTTAGACTTGGACAAAGATTCATCTTTCTGCATGAAAAGCACACGGCCAAGACAACCCCAGTGTGGCTTCAGGACAAGTCTTATGAATGTCCTGGACTGGCGCAGCCTATTAAACGTCGTAGGAGAGACCCAAAGATTGCCGTTCAGCAAAACGCCCATCCAATCTGACAGAGGCTGAGGGGATCAACCAGGAAGGACCCAAATCCAGGAGGGCAAAGCTGATACATACATACTCAAGATGAGTCAAAGATGTCATCGCTGCCAATGGCACTACTGCTGAATAATAATGTACGAGATATTTAATTTCTTTATAGTATTCAATAAGTTGGCACACATTTCTAAAAACGTGTTGTTATAGGGTATTGTGTGTCTTTTTTTCCCCATTATGTCAAAATATGATGTGAAAAGTAAAAAGGTCTCAAAATTATTTAGAAAGCACTGTAAACGAATAGAGAATGGATACACATTTTATTTTCCTAATAATGTAATTAAATAACCAAAATAACCATCTCTGCATTCTAGAATGCTCAGAGGAAACAAGAAGCTGCTGCGGATATAAGTCAAGAAGAGGAAGTCCTGTGCCAGGGTGGTTTGACTTGTGTTCATTAAAGGCTTGACACATACAAGAGTGAGAAGTGAAATTAGGTGTCGGTTTCATATGTTTAGTTCTAGTTAGTCCGGCAAGGTCTGAACAAAAAATCATGTGGAGATGCTGGATTCTTGAATGGTGGCTCCTTTGCATTCTTTCAGGTGAGTGATGCACAGTGAAGACACTTTACTCTCTGTTGATCTAGTTTAGAAGAAAACTATAGAAATTAGAGATCAAACAACATCCTTTTTTTTCACTACTTTTATTTCCAGACAGTGAATGTACCATTGAAGTCCATGGTACTGAGGGTCAGAACGTGACTCTGCCGTGCAAATATGATGCCCTATCTAGTGGACCACAGCACACATGCTGGGGGAAAGGACCTATACCAACCACTGGAGGTTGTAGCGATGAAATCATCTCCACTGACGGAATAAAAGTGACCAATAAAGCTTCAAGTAGATATCAGATGATTGGTGACCTGATGACAGGAGATGTGTCTCTTACCATCGTCGATCCTACTGAGAAGGATTCTGGAATTTACGGATGTCGAGTGCAACACACAGGATGGTTTAATGATGAGAGATTTCATGTCACTTTGACAGTGAACAAAGGTAAGAGATACAAAGACAACTATTGGATGTTTTCAGCCATTTATACGATGAACCAAATATAAATGCAACATTTTAAATATTTAAGAGAACCAAAATTATTGTGGTAATATAACGTCTGCAGTCTTATGGAAAATGGTTTATTCTACTGACAAATAGTAGAGGAAGTATCTGTCAGTAACTTATTTTAGGTCCTGAGGCAGACTGTCCTGCCTTACTGTCTTAAGATGAATGCACTAAAAGCGATCTGGATAAGGGTGTCTGCTAATCGGAAAGTAAATGAACATTTTTGGGAGCCTAATCTGCCATTTAGAAGACGATTGTAGGAGACAATTTGTGTAAACTGACAAAGTGATTTCAGAACCATGTCATTATCAGCTCTCTGATTTTATCAGTGTCATTGTGTTACTGTCTGATTTCAGCGCTGTGTCATTGCGTTACTGTCTGATTTCAGCGCTGTGTCATTGTGTTACTGTCTGATTTCAGCACCGTG
>JACXGK010011766.1:0-15444 GCA_016801125.1 Novumbra hubbsi
GGGAGGGCAGAAATGTCGGCTCCTGCAAAAGACACATCCACTGTACATGTTAGTTAGTGATAAGTGTCTTTGTGTATTGTGATAAGTGTCTTTGTGTATTGTGATAAGTGTCTTTGTGTATTGTGATAAGTGTCTTTGTGTATTGTGATAAGTGTCTTTGTGTATTGTGATAAGTGTCTTTGTGTATTGTGATAAGTGTATTTGTGTATTGTGATAAGTGTCTTTGTGTATTGTGATAAGTGTATTTGTGTATTGTGATAAGTGTCTTTGTGTATTGTGATAAGTGTCTTTGTGTATTGTGATAAGTGTCTTTGTGTATTGTGTGTAGCCTGCAGTAGCCTGCAGTAAGCAGTTGGTTGCCAGAGTGCAGCATTCAATGAGTTGCAACCCTAATGCATAGTGGATAAAGAATGTTTATTGCCAATGTGTCATTATTTGGAAGAAGGCTATTGCTGTAAAAAACTGTTAATATGCCAAAAATTCCTTTTATGGACCTAGTTTATATTCGGTGGACTGAGCACCTCTTCTGTGGGTCATTAAACATGTAAACTCCTGGATGAAGTGGCAGCCATTAAAATAAAAGTAGTTTATCTCAGTGGCGCCAGCATCTCTTGTGTTATTACTAGTGTATTATAGCTTTTGTATCTGTTGTATTTTTATTTATTATGGTGGCCAGAGACAATTGCTCTCTCCTTATCCTTCCTGACTGATTCTGCTGTAGTTCTGACCAAACTGTCAGATACAGACTCCATGAGGGTGGCATGAGGGTGGCATGAGGGTACAACGACCTCTAGTGGGACCTGTTCTCACAGCTCAGCGTAGTGCACCTCGATTGGCATTGGCCCGAGAACAATAGAATTGTCAGGTCTATCATTGGCGCCCCGTTCTCTGTACAGATGAGAGCAGGTTCACACTGAACACATGTGACTGGTGGGAATGAGTCTGTAGATGCTGTGATGAACGTAATGCTGCCTGCAACATTATCCAGCATGACCGGTTTGGCGGTGGGTCAGTGATGGTATGGGGAGGCATATCCTTGGAGGGTCGCACAGATCTCCTTGTGCTAGACAACAATTCCCTGACTGCTGCAAGGTACCAGGATGAAATCCTTAGACCCATAGTCAGACCTTACACTAGTGGAGTGGACCCTGGGTTCCTCCTGGTGCCTGATGTGGCCAGTTCCTGGATGACGAAGGCATCAATGTCGTTGGCTGTTCCTTATGTTCCCCGGACCTAAATCCAATAAAAAAAGCTCTGGGACGTTTTGTAACAGTTTACAACAGAATCATGCCCAGATGTTGCCAGGAGCGCATACAGGCACGTGGGGGGAAATCGCTGAGTTACATTATGAGTTGTTTCCTTTGGCCATTTGTACGTCCTTTTGTTCTCACCGAATTACACAATGTACAGTAACGATTTTGATCTTTAATATATCTCCTTTACAAAATTGGTATGTGATGTAAGTGTTCATTTAATTTTCACCTCCAACAAATCCAACACCTCCAACATCTCCATCACCTCCAACAACGCCATCACCTTCATCTCCTCTAACACATCCAACACCTCCAACAAATCCAAAACTACATCACTACCATCTCCTCCAACCACTCCATGGCTTCCATCACCTCCAACACACTCCACAACTTCATTACTTGCAACACTTCAGTCGCCTCCAGCACCTTCCTCATGTCCAATACCTCCAACACTCCCAAAACCTCCATCACGTCTAAATTATGCAACACCCCCTTCACCTTCGTCACTACCAATCTCTCCCAAGCCACAGAACATATCCATTGTCCCTCCTTCACCACCAACACCAAAATCCATGCCTGAGGCCACGCAAGATTCATTCTTGATTAAATCCAGGCAGTGCAGGCCTTTTAGGGGCCGTAAGCAAAATTTGGGGCCCCTTATCCTCTAGTAGTCCAGGGCTCACAAGCAGTCTGAGGCTCCCTGGCAGACGGGGGCCCCAGGTGGCCGCTATACTTGCTTATGCCTAGGGCCGGCCCGGAATCTAGGTCCTATGTTCATGCACCTAAAACCATGCACCTAACGTTGCAAGCCATACTGACCCCTCAACCCCGACAGACATAACGCTGGAGTAAAGGCACTTCAGGAGACATGTTAACAGCCCCAAGCTGAACCAGACTTCTGGTAAATGTCATCAGGGACTTCCTGAACTCTACTTATTTCCTGTTGACTTAAGTGAAATTGCAGAATATGTGGCAACATAGCAATTTGGATGCACTGACTGGAAAACTACATCATGTCAATTTCTTCTGTGTTTCAGATTTTCATCCAGAGACCCTCACTGATTTGGCAGCACGCCCACAGACTCCTTTCTAAAGGTAAGACAGACCTGTGTTGATTGAAGGCATTTAAAGACAGATCCCTGCAGTCTATATCTCTCTCTTTCTCCTTCTCTATCTTTCTGTATTTCTCTATCACACACAAACACACACACGCACACACCCAGACACAGGCAAACACTGCACAGCAGTCCTCCACTGGTAAATACAACGTGTACAGTCCCATTTAAGTGTTGTAGCTTCACAGGAGATCATGGCAGATGTGCTATCTATAGAATAAGCGTATACTGTTGTGTTGGCCATATACTTTTTGAATAGATTAGAACACACATATATATATCACCACCAATTTCTATTATATATGCTATCAATACTTATTTGGAAAAGATTGGGATATACATATATATCACAAGCTATTCTATTTAATGTGCTATCAATACAGAAACATGAATAAGGCATCCCCACAGTGATAAACTGTCAAAGGGAAATTCTCATAAGAAGTTATTCCGATCAATCATACACAATGGTTCAGTAAAAACTAACTGTAACTAGTTATATACCCTAGCAGGAATTAACCCTTGTTTTATATGTCTAGGCATTTTGTGTTGTGTTGATTCTGTAATTATTGTTTTGACCATAAAAGGCTAGTAAACATGTTAGAGTATCACAGCTTGGCCTTTTTCCCATAAAATTATTTTTGACTAAATGTGAAGAATTTAGAATATCACCGAAGGGCATGAACATCCAGAAACCAAAGGCTTTTCAGGTTTGACCCCTTTTCTATTTCTTACATCAACAACGCTTGATATACAGAGAATAAAATACGACAAGTTCAATGATCATTACCGAAAGCAACTCTAAAATGTATTCCACCAATATGTTGTACCCTATACAGTGTGACAGCATTGTAACTAACCTATTGTACCACTATTCCTACTATTGATACCACAGATGTTATGCTGGAACTGGCCTGCAGCCTGTGCTCAACCTCTCTCATGGAAAGGCCATGATTGACCACATGGTCAATAATTGTGGCATGAATTTCATTCATTTTATAGTTCTTTGTGTGTCCTTTGGAGCCACACAACCTACATGCGTCTGAACCCCTCTTCCCCTCGCTTGGTCTATTCGTGCATATAGGTGACCTCTTTAAGGCATGAACAAGAATGGATTTCTGTTTAAACAATTGTGCAAAGTCGTTTTGTGTATGTGTAGAACGTGAGTTTCATATTTGAAACTATCAAACGTTTTCATTTCATCTGACGTGATTTACTCCACAGATTTTCACGTTTTTAGTAGAGAGTTGGGATAATGTGTCATTGTGTGTAAAAGCAACGAGAAATGGCTAACTGTGTTGCAAACAGTAGGTGGATATTGACTTGAGCCCAGGCTAATTAGAAGTATCTTAGCAATAAGATAGGAATAATAATTCCAGATAGGTAAAAAAAAGGCCTGTCTTATTATACTGCATATATGTCATTACGTGACCGTGTGAAGTCATTTAGATTCTGCATGTTTTGAAGTTTAACTGATTCCTTCTAAAACAGTATAGAAGAAGTAGTGTTTCATGAAAGTAGAATAACTAAACTATAATTTCCACAAAGAGAAATTGAGCGACAGGCTTTTACTCTTTAAAAGTAAAGGTTCAAATGAAAAGTTAAAAAGCAGAGAAGTAGATCAAGACTTTACTGACTTGTGGCATAGTTGAACTAATAATATATAGTAAAATAGTAATAAAATAGTAATAGTAATAGTAAAAATGCATTGTCTTTGTAGAGATCACCGTATAGTAGTCACTGAGGAGTCCTGTATTGTGATGTTTGAGTAGACCTGCTATTGTAGCTTTACCACCATCTGTCATGCTCTGTTCTGGGCAGTAGCCTTATTATTGTAGGGCTGACCGCTGCATAGTCCCTTGCCATTTGTGCCAATAATCAAGCCCGATGGAAATCAATGCCTATGTGCCCTGATTGTGATTGATGCCATGTTAAAGATATCCAGTCCTGGGATTGGCTGCTAAACTGCCATCTGTTACAATCCTTTTTCTTATTTGTTTTCCGGCTCATTCCGACACACTACTTCTCTGCCTCTCTATTAAATCTCCACCCTTCCCTCCTCCTGTCCTCCTCTCCCCTCTTCCTCTCCCCCTTCCTCTCCTCCTCTTCTTTGGCTTTCCTCCCTTCCTTGCCCCTCTCTTGTCGCCTCTTTCCCCTCTCCCATTTTTCTCCCCTCCTCTCTCCAACTGTCCTCCTTCCTCCCCCCCACATTTTCCTTTCCTACGCTTTCCTTTCAACTCCACTCACCTTTCCTCTCACAGCAGGGTACTGTCTCAGCCACAGTAAAGGTTTTCAGAAGCTCTTTTTCGTTCACATCCCCTTAGTAGCATTTCATGAGTCATTAGCTGCTCCGAGGGTGGTAATTCACCTGTCTTATTCAAAACAGAAGAAGAAGAGAAGGACACATGATTTAGGTCAATTGGCCTTCCTGACGTCCCAACCGTCAAACGAGTGTTTGGAACGGGATACTGGGAAGGATAATGTCTGAAGTTATTACTGTAGTATCTACCTACTTTATCCTAGACAAGTGTTTGGAACGGGATACTGGGAAGAATAATGTCTGAAGTTATTACTGTAGTATCTACCTACTTTATCCTAGATGAGTGTTTGGAACGGGATACTGGGAAGGATAATGTCTGAAGTTATTACTGAAGTATCTACCTACTTTATCCTAGATGAGTGTTTGGAACGGGATACTAGGAAGGATAATGTCTAGAGTAATTATTGTAGTATCTACCTTCTATATCCTAAATGTACCCATCATTGAGTCGGTTGCTGAGTCAGTTATTATGTTACACATTCATGTTAATTATATAAATGTACAAAACTATTTTCTTACAGATGTTTAGTATAACTAAAGTACATTACCTACTCAGCCATGCTGTATTTCAAGAATGCATTTTATAGCGATTAAAACCTATTTACAATGTCAAAGGTCAAGATCACCCATGGAGATTGGCACCAGTCCAGGCAGTATCATAGCAATTGATATAGTGCTGTGCCAGTCTGCCAGTCTGCCACTCTGCCAGCCTTTCCATTTTCAAAGAGCTTTTGAATTGCAACTGACAGATTAATCTGGCTTTATATTAACCAATGGGTTTGTATGGTTCCTGGCCTTTCCTCCATCACTCTACTCCTCCTCTCCATCACTCAGCTTTTACTCTCTATTACTCTACTCCTCCTCTCCTTCCTTCTACTCCTCCTCTCCATCTACTCTTCCATCACTTGGCTCATCTCTTTCACTCTGTTCCTCCTCTCCTCCATCATTCTGCTCCACTTCCATCACTCTGCTCCTTCTCTCCTCCATCTCTCTGCTTCACTTCCATCACTCTGCTCCTCTTCTCCTCCATCACTATATGCCTCCTCTCCATCACCCAGCTCCTCCTTTCCATCACTTGGCTCCTCTCCTTCACTCTGTTCCTCCTCTTCTCCATCACTCTGCTCCAACATCATCACTCTGCTCTTCCTCTCCTCCTTCACTCTGCTCTACCTCCATCACTCTGTTCCTCCTCTCCTCTATCACTCTGCTCCACTTCCATCAATCTGCTCTTCCTCTCCTCCATCACTCTGCTCCACCTCCATCATTCTGCTCCTCCTCTCCTCCATCACTCTGCTCCACCTTCATCACTCTGTTCTTCCTCTCCTTCATCACTTTGCTCCACCTCCATAACTTTGCTCCTCCTCTCCTCCATCACATTGTTGCTCTCTTCCATCAGTCTGCACCTCATCTCCTCCATCATGTTGTTCTTTTCCTCCATCACTCTGCTCCTCCTCCCCTATATCATGTTGTTCCTCTTCTCTATCACTTCTGTTCCTCAGCAACTCTATTGCGTTGTTCCACTCCTCTAACACTCTGCTCCCGCTGTTCTCCTATCCCCCATAACTCTGCTGTTTTCCTCTATCCCACTGGTCCTCCTCCCTTCCATCATACTCCCTTCTCTCCAGGAGTAAATGTTTTGTGGGTCATGATTTAGGAGGAGGAACGTGAGGACGTGAGGACAGTAGTGTGGAGACGCTACGCTACCGCGTCTCCAAGAGAAATAAAAATATAATACCCAGCCTGACACATTCTCTTAATAAAGCACTGGTTCACACTGCGAAAGGCTGCTCCTGTCTTTCCTACAGGCAAACACGGACACACACCATTCTTCTTCGTTCATCTTCCATGATTGACACGCAATTACATTTCAAGTTCAGTAGTCTGTTGCATCAACTGGCATCTGCATTCTAACACAGGTCAGTGTGGGCTACAAGTGTGTTCCCCTGATACAACACTGAATGGTGTTCCAGGAGGCTTTGGCGCTTCTCTGAGGAGACAGGCGTTATATCCAAGGTTACGTAGAAGACCCAGCGGAACCAGCTGTACACAATGTCTAATCGTGTGTCTGTGTGTTATTGTGAGTGTGTATTATTGTGTGGCTCTGTGTGTGATATTGTGTATTGGTCTGTGTGTGTTAATGTATGTCTCGTGGAGACGGATGTGGGGCTCTGAGGCCCCTCAGATGGTGACCTGTGGTGGAGCTCTCTGACAGGCTAACAATGCCAACGTGGTCAGCCTCGACACTGCATCATGAATCAAGAGCAGTCGCATGGTTGATTAACCAAGGGACATAAAGCCCTTTATCACTGCTGACTCTATGTGGGCCTGTTGGGCTTCCGGGACACTGGTAGACATGTAAACCAGGGCTGGGAGAAACATGCCCCGCTATGCCGTCTTATCTCACCGCATCTTGTCAAATATTTGTTGTTTTTTGGAAGACTGGGATGTCTACGTTATCATGTCTATTTATCGCCTCCTGCTTAGTGAAGTGGTATGTCCTCACGGGTTGTCAGTTTCCCTGTTTCTCTTATGGGTTTTTGGTCCCCAACTAGTTATTGTTCACGCACACACACACACACACACAATCGTGTCTATGGTAATGAGAGGGGACAAGGAAGGAAGCTCATGCCCACTAGATGTGTGTGATTGTGGGGATGGTTCAGAGGGATGCCCGGTCATACCGTGACAACCGTGGGTAGGAAGACGGTTCGAGTATTTATCTGGTTTTCAGATCCTCTGGGGCAGCACTGCAGGTTTCTCCTTTTGAATCCTATTCAGGTTTGGCAAAAGTGGAATATCCCAGTGGCTTACGTTTTCAGGTTGAAGGGACCCATTCAATTTGTGCTGGTCCTGATGGGGAAGGCATTGAGTTCAGCGCCTTTGCTTTGCTCCACCACTGAACAGCAGTGTACGTCCTCAGTCAGGCCTGCCTGTCAGAGTGGTGGGTCAGTCTCAGAATCTCGTATTCAGGCCTTACAATCAGAATAGACGGAATGGACGCCCCCCATTCACAAGAACCACTGTAGAGCCTCGTTGAGCTCTTTTCTATGTCCTAAGGCAACCCTCCTTGTGGAATAAAGCGTTGAATGGAGCCTTAGAAGGAGGCGTCAACTACATCCGACGGCTCCGCCTCAACAATGGGGGGGGGGCTCGTTAGTATGCAGATGGTGCCGTCAGGTCCACAGTTTACTGTACGTTGTAAATTCTTTGGACCAATGGCCTGTTGAATGGAGGGCAGAGTTGTCTGGTGTCCATAGTGACGTCCACACTCTGTATGCTGGTTGTTGCTGCAGGGGGCGTTGGGATGATGGTGTCCCATGCCCTCCACTGCTGCTCTATAACCCTGCTCTGCTCCGCGGGTCCTTGGGATGATGGTGTCCCATGCCCTCCACTGCTGCTCTATAACCCTGCTCTGCTCCGCGGGTCCTTGGGATGATGGTGTCCCATGCTCTTCACTGCTGCTCTAGAACCCAGCTCTCCTCAGGGAGCCTTTGGGATGATGGTGTCCAATGCTCTTCACTGCTGCTCTAGAACCCAGCTCTCCTCAGGGAGCCTTTGGGATGATGGTGTCCCATGCTCTTCACTGCTGCTCTGGAACCCAGCTCTCCTCAGGGAGCCTTTGGGATGATGGTGTCCCATGCTCTTCACTGCTGCTCTAGAACCCAGCTCTCCTCCGGAAGCCTTTGGGATGATGGTGTCCCATGCTCTTCACTGCTGCTCTAGAACCCAGCTCTCCTCAGGGAGCCTTTGTGATGATGGTGTCCCATGCTCTTCCCTGCTGCTCAGTAACCCAGCTCTCCTAAGGGGCTGTTGGCATGATGGTGTCTCTAATAATGTTGTCACGACCCATCTAAAATGTACTGGTGGGTCTGCGTGGCCCACCCAGAGAGCATGGCATCACGTCACAAAATGAATCAGCATCGGTTCACAAGTGGGTCCCAACCCCTCTAGGTAAAGTCTCCTCAATGGCAGATGCGCTCGCTAGCTAAAGTACTGGTAGGCAACAGCTCTGAGCAGTAGAGATTGAATGCACATCATTGCTGTTGCCCTGTTAAATGTGAAACAAGCTGAACACAGACATATTGGCACAAATCCCTTGACTCATCTTTATCTATACACCATTTAAATGCTGGACAGGTTAATAAAACAACCAAACCCCACACGATACTAATGCTATCTCTCTCTGCAGGTCCAGCATGGTGGTGGCTGTGCGTGTAGCTGGACTACAAGGGGATCTGTCTCTGCTGCTGCTTTGTGTTGTCCTGGGTGAGTGTTCCTCCTTCAGTATGACGTGCACGTTGGTTTCAAGGTCTGGAAACAACACATAATCAACACGAGCTGCTACCGATAATCATAGGCACATTTTGAGCAGATAGAACCTAAACATTAAATCAAGGTAACAGGTTTCTGAACAATAGTAATTGATTGTGCTATTCCGAAGGCTCTGAGGGACTGTATTGGAAACAATCCAAACCCATTGATAGAACTGTTCAAACACACTGCTGGAACAACAAAGACAATAACTCTGTTGGAAGTCTATCAAAGCCTGTGCTTAAGATCTATAATGTAAAAACAGTGTCCTGATAGGCTTAGATAGTCAAGATATTTAGTTCTAATTATTGCTCTTTATTGTGACTAATGTTTGTAGGATGTATGTATCTTTATTTTACTATACTTACCAAGTACCAAAAATATTTAGGAGTTAGCGGTTAGAGGTTTAGGAGATAGGGTTAGAGATTAAGAGGTTAGGAGATAGGGTTAGAGGTAAGAGGTTAGGAGATAGAGTTAGAGGTAAGAGGTTAGGAGATTGGGTTAAAGGTTGGGGGATCACTAATTATCTTACGGACAGAGGCCACTTATAGTTCACAGTATATTGCTGTCCTCCCTACAACTCCACCACTTCCTACCTGATGGATGGAGGCCACTTACAGGTTACAGTATATCACTGTCCTACACCCTCACCCCACGGCCCTGCATGTGCTGAGATAAATGGCCTGAGTGGGTTTTGAATATGATGATGTGTGTGTGTGTGTGTGTAGCAAAGCTGTATCCAGGGCCACCAGAAAGTACAATCCTCTTCAGCTTTCATTTGCTTGTTTTTGAGATGTGAATTATCCATAAGTCAACTTATTCTTTTACATATCCAATGTGCTTAAAATGAACTACCTTTGCAAACAAATGTTTTTTTAGAATTTACTATCAGTCAACAGGGAGTACTCAGAAGCATCTGGGTTCAGAAATCTTTGACTAAAATATTTTGACTAATCTGTTCATCAAAGCGATTATATGGTCAGGGTTGAAATACACGGCAACTACTGAGGAAAGGGCTTCTCATTGTGGGATGGAAAATGTTGATGTTTGATTACATGACAATGTCAACTAACCGGACATGCAGAAAAGCTGACATGTATAATTCACCTATCTGATTCAATAGCATTATTTATATATTCTCTCCATTGTCTCTCCTGTATGTTGTATCTTCACAAAAGGTGGGCATTATTGTAGTACAAGACATCTCAACCTTGTTTTTAATATTCTACACGACATAAATCATGAATAGATAATGCCTCTTGAGGGGAATGTCATAATCAAAGATGATGGGAGACCTTGCGGGGGACGTTACAAACTGTCTTTGAGGTAGAAAGAGCCAGGTGGAGAAGAGAGTTATTCATGTGAATGTGGAGTGCCCACACGTCTAATCAAATTAGTTGTTCATTTTCTGTTGTGTTATAATACACATAGATATGTTTAGATACAGTACATAATGTGTTTATATTTATATATATACAACCTTTTACCTTTTATCAATATTTTTAGTTGTGAAGGCTTGTTTGGACATCAGAGAATGTAGAACATTTTAAATTGAAGCTGAGGAACCATCGTGTTTAACCTGTTGAAGACAGCCACCTGGATGCAGTACAGACATGAATGAATGATGTCCTATTGTCTTAGATCATTGTCAGGCGTTCTACGTGGCTGTGCTACACTGCAGAAAGCTTGGGGGCTTTGGTCCCTGAGTAGGGGACAGTAAGTAGACATACAGGCATGTTGATTGACATCTTACCAATCTGACAGGAATATAGCAAGACATTGGCTTCTGTTCATGCTAGTTCCTTGCATCCGCTATTTACATCCTATTTCGTATCTATTGCATATCTTCACATACGTCTGTTTGTCTTTTCTTTCAATTTGTCCCTCCCTTCCTCTCTCCCTCCCTGACTCCATCCCCCTCTCTCTCCCTCTCTCCATCCCCCTCTCTCTCCCTCTCTCCCTCCCTGACTCCATTCCTCTCTTCCTCCCTTTGCTGAATCCTTCCCTCCGTTCCTGACTCCTTCCCTCTCTTCCTCCCTTTGTTTGGTCTAATCTCGGATTCAGGTGTAAAGTCGTGTGGTTTTAGAAACACAAACATGGGGGTTCTCTCTAGAGACTTCTGCTTTCGCAAACATTCCAATCTATATGCAGATACCTGCTGGGTTGCCCAACCAGTCATCTCCACCATAAGGCATAAACACATCATTCCAACACTATTTCGTACAGTATTCCCACTTAAGGGGCATGTTTGTTTTAAGTATCGACAAAATGTATGTGTTTGTGGAAGGAGGTTGAAAATTAAAAAAGGACATTAAAGGATGTGAACAATTTGACAAACAAATGTGTGCTTTGTTGACTTCAGACTTGACTGAAGGGTGTTCAGACCCGACGTGTTCAGAGGATCTTGGGACTTGATTTTGGATAGGTTTTGCGCTGCCCAGTGTTGGTCCATTCTGTATGTTTGTCAGAGTGTTATTGAACAGTAAGTCATAGCCAGAAAGGAGAGTTCAGATGATAGGTGCATGTCTTGTGTTGAGCCTGATGGCAAACAGCCAGGCTCAGGACTCACGTTTCAAAAGGCTGTCTTTGTGGTGCATATGAAGTGAGGAGGCGTCCACGGGAATCCGTTCTGAATACAGAAACCTCTCATTCTTTTTGTTAGCCAGTGGGCTACTACAGCTAGAGGAGAGACAGACAGAGGGTGAGGTGGGGGAGGGTTGTAGGGAGCCTTTACCGGTATAGCTGTTTCCATGGTTACCCCGAAGCTGTATCTCACGGTAGCTGGACTAATTGTAGCTTCATGGAACAACACGGTTCCCGCTCCATTGGCATCCAATCAATTGAAGCTTTTTCATCTAACTGTTAATAAACCACGTCAACTTTCACCTCAGCTTTGGAACACGTCAACTTTTACCTCCGCTCGGGAACACGTCAACTTTCACCTCAGCTTTGGAACACGTCAACTTTCACCTCAGCTTTGGAACACGTCAACTTTTACCTCCGCTTGGGAACACGTCAACTTTTACCTCCGCTTGGGAACACGTCAACTTTCACCTCAGCTTTGGAACACGTCAACTTTCACCTCAGCTTTGGAACACGTCAACTTTTACCTCCGCTTGGGAACACGTCAACTTTCACCTCAGCTTTGGAACACGTCAACTTTCACCTCAGCTTTGGAACACGTCAACTTTTACCTCCGCTTGGGAACACGTCAACTTTCACCTCAGCTTTGGAACACGTCAACTTTCACCTCGGCTTTGGAACACGTCAACTTTCACCTCAGCTTTTGGCATGACACCTTTTCCCAGGGAAAGAACTGAGTACTGTATATACAGACTTAGTGAGTGTGTCATTGTTATCAAGAGGGGCTACAATAGACAGATCTGGCTCTCCACAATGTTCACGCTGCCCACAAACTGCTACATTTTAAGAGGGTAGGAGCTACACCTCTTAACCTACTATCAAATGCATGACCGCATTAGAGACACATATTTCCCTCATATCATACTGCCACACAAATAATGTGAAACTAAATTAAACATCGATAAACCCACATATCTGTTGGGTGAAATCCAATTACTGCAGATCCAAGTGGGTGTGCCATTAACATAAAAACAGGAGCAGTCAGGGAAACACAAACAACACTGTGAACAGAACCCAGACTCATCTCTTATTTAATATCGCTTGTCGTTATTATTTGAAACTACTTACAACATTGCACATAGCTAATAACATGACATTCAAAATGTCGGTATCCTTTTTAAAATTGAGTGTAATGTGCATTTAAAAATTCTGATAATTTGTTTTCAGATTGGTTATTTATTGTAGCTCACCTATTCTCCACTTGTTTAGGCAAGTTAAACAAATGTTTCCCAAGCCAATAAAGCATTTTAAATTGAATTGATGGAAATGTTACTGGAGAGAAAGATGAAGAGAGAGAGAGAGAGAGAGAGAAAGATAGGGAGAAACATTGAGTGGTACAAATTGAAGTTATTGCAGGGGAAAGGGAGAGAGGAGAAAAAGAGGGAGAGAGGGAGAAAGAGGGAGAGAGAAGGAGGTGGAGACAGATTGGGAGGTGAAGACAGAGAGGGATTGAGAGAGAAGGAGGTGGAGACAGATTGGGAGGTGAAGAGAGGGAGGGATTGAGAGAGAAGGAGGTGGAGACAGATTGGGAGCTGAAGACAGAGAGGGATTGAGAGAGAAGGTGTGTGAGTACAGATATGAGCGTGATTCAATGAACATTGTAAAATTGGAATTCATTATCTGCCTACACACACGCACACACCCGGCCAAGACAAAAGTGTGTGTCTGTGTTCATGTTCATGTCTGTGTGTATTTATCCGAGTCATACTGTGTGTATCTGTGTCTGTGTTGGTCTGTGCCTGTGCATGTGTCCGTCTGTGCAGGGGTCTATGTGTTTCTCTGTGTCTGTTTAACTGTTGGAAAGGAACCATAATTAAGAATTTGGCCTGTATATGTATTTTTAATATTGGCTCTGGTCCAATATTGGCTCTGGCTCTGGCCCAATCCACTTTCTGGGACCAATCAGACAGAACCCATTGACTTCTGAAACCAATCAGTTTATTTGGTTGTTCTCTGGGAGATCCAGGCAAGAAACGTCTGTGGGCTTTGGAGTTTGTGGGGCTACCCTAATGTACCCGGGAACTACATCCCCTGGAACTACATCCCCCATGGGACTCTCAGAGAGGTTATTCGAGAATTTGTATCCTTTTTGGCTCCTGCCAAAGCAGGAACTATATTTTCCGGCATCCACAGAAAAAAATACTGTTTGGTGTTGAAACACTAAATAGTCATTATTTTCATTCTCCATGGCTTTAACCAAACCAGCAGATGTAAAGGCGTTAATATGAATGGTTGTATTGTTAAAGATGCATTTTTGGATTTGTGCGAGTTTTAATAAATGGCTTTACTCCTTCCTGAATGTCTTTGCCTAACATTTTGGCTCTACAGCACCACTTTTACAGCCGGTAGCCAAACACCCAAGAACGCGTCTATAAATAAGACGTCAATATAACTGACATGACAGGTGGAAAACCATTTCCCTTTTCTCACTTCCAAAGGAAGCCTCGGGTGCGTCGCCATTGGCTCCGAACCAGTACTGACTACATTAAATGACTCTGAGCTTCCTCAGGGAATAATAGAATACCTTTCAAGTCACTAACGGGTGGCTGGGCGGCCATCTTGTGCACACCCATTGGGCGACATGGATGTGTTCTTCCAGTGGTCCTTGATGACTCTCTTCTTCACCTACCATCTCTCCATAGGTGTGACCAGGGCGTCCTCCATAGTAAACATGCGTAGAGTCACCCATCCCACCGTACGAGAGTCTCTCGCTGGGTTGGCCCACCTCCCCTGTGTCTTCACCCTTCAGCCCAGTGTGCCCAGCCCCTCCAGCAAGCCCTCCCACATCCAGTGGACCCGAACCAGGGTAGGGCAGGGAGGGGGTGGGGACTTGGAGCAGACAATCCTCTCAGTCAGAGGTAAGAAAAGTCATAAATGAAAGCGAATGATTCAAACATAATGTTTCAACCAGCAGGGTTCCATTGACATGGATGTACACATCTCACATGTAGATTTTGGATTTGGATCATGTCATTTGCTGGGATAAAATAATGTTAAGTGCCGGTGTAGACATTTTTAAAGAATAATGTACCTTTTTTTTCTTTTCCGAAGGTGAAACGTTGAAGGTGAATAAAGCATTTGCTGGCCGTGTCAGGTTGCTTGGATACGCCACTAACAACCTTAATGCTACCATGGAGATCTCAGGTCTTCGTAGCAACGACACAGGCACCTACCACTGCCAGATAGTCGTGGGCGATGACCACGAGAGAGACACAGTGCCCCTTGTGGTCAGAGGTGTGTGATATCACTGGATCTAATTGGTCTCTATGCTGCTGGGTATATAATTGAGATTTATTTCCCCTCAAATTCAATACAGCACACCTTTTTTTTTCCACTGGGGGGAAAAAATGGTTCCTTTTGATATTAAGAGGCTTATGTTGTTCAAAGTTTTTAGTTGATGTGTGATGTGAGTCGCTGGTCACTTCTACAAAGCTGGAGTTAAGCTCTTCAACCCTCTAAAACCTAAACAGACATAGCCATAGTATGGACAGCTGGAAGTGACTTTTCAGTTAGAGGGATATGTTGGCTAGCTTAGTGGCTTGCATGAGCGCCTCAGAAGCACTTTGGGTTTGGCATGGTTGTATATCAGGAAGGGCACGCTCTATGGCAGGGGTGGCGAACAAGTTAGACACAAAGAGCCGAAATCTTTAACTGTGAAAGTCAAAGAGCCACACCACGCGCTGACCTGCCAAGACAGACACACACACGCACACACAAACACACATAATTAAAACCATATATTTTTCTAATAACACACTCCTCTTCTTACAACACAACCCTCAAGTGTCCACCCTCAACACACACA
>JACXGK010011767.1:0-15440 GCA_016801125.1 Novumbra hubbsi
ACAAAAATGTAAGATATTAGGATACATTAGACAGAAGATGATATTAGGAATTGTAAAACGTAAAGACATACAAAAATGTAAGATATTAGGATACATTAGACAGAAGATGATATTAGGAATTGTAAAACGTAAAGACATACAAAAATGTAAGATATTAGGATACATTAGACAGAAGATGATATTAGGAATTGTAAAACGTGAATGAAAACCTAAAAAGACATACAAAACAAAAGATATGAGGAGACATTAGACAGAGCAGATATGCAAGATATTAGACAAGAGAAGAACATTTTTGGGGGGGATACAAGGAGAAACCATTTGACAGGGAGAAAGGAGGAGGCAACAGGAGCCCAATACTCCTCCCCACCAGTCCGTTCTCTCACCGTGCCGCCCACTATCCTGCCCAGCGGGTACCAGGCCCGGTCATCAAACCAGTTGAGGAACTCGTAGAAGCCATTGATGGTCAGATGGTGCGTGGACCTGTAGTTGAACCTGAGGACACAGAGCAGACCAGGGCAAAGGTTAAACAGAGTGTGAGGGCAGAGCAGGGCAGTAACAAAAGGACCCATCGCAAAAGATCCAAAAGCATCAGTGCAGAGATTCATTTTATTTTAAAAGTTTGGGGAAAATAATTTCCTCTCTCCTCTTCCCCTGACAATTATTTCATCTTTTTATGCTAATTGTAGTTATCCATCCAGACATTGTCCTGGCTAGAGCACAGCCTTGCCATGGATTGACACGGTTAGTGAATAAAAAAAAAAGAAATCATCTTGCTTGGGATTTTCATCAATGGTGTTCTATGATTTTTAAAACATGTGATTGGAGGAGCCTGACCATGTGATCAGAAGAGCTTCTAAACGACCAGACCCCCTTCATACAACAGCCGTTTCCAAGGGCAGACACGACGGAATACAGAGCATCATCTGGCCATGTGGTGGACAGACCTGGCAACTTGCAGTTCTAAAAGCCATGTAAATGTCTGTCTCTGCGTGTCAGTACATACATGACAATTGAATCCCCCATTCCAGATTGATTCAGCATTACCCTCGGTTTTGGAGTGTGCCTTTCCCTCCCATACATCCACCCAGGGACGGACTAGACACATTAGCCAACCTTTAAAAACAAGACTTTTAATTCCGTTTTTTGTCTCTAGTAAGCATGTTCTATACATCCTTCCCATCACTCCCAATATCCCCTGTCGTTGTATTAAAAACTCAATTTCACACCTCATGAAGACATGGAAAGGCCTTTCCTCCCGCAATGAAATGTTTCATTGATCGGCAGCCAGCTTGAAAGAGAGTTAGCGGAGAGGAAGAAAGACAGGTTTGGGGGAGGACGGGGGGTGGGGGGCTGAGGGAGATCAGAAGAGCAGGGGTGAGGGTGGGAGTGGCATGGAGGGTGTGAACTGGTGGACCGGGGGAGGCATGCAGGAGAGTAGGTGTGTGTGTGTGTGTGTGTGTGTGTGTAGAGTTTGTTAACTTATGTAATCAACGATGTTAGTGCAAACGTGGCAGCGACTGGACTACCAGCAAAATGTTCTGTTTCGTTGTCATTCAACAAGGAGCGTAGACAAAATCCAGTCCAACTGGACGGCCCGAGCGGTGAACAGGCCCGGTGGGGCCGACAGAGAAGAGGGACTGTGAAGGACAAACCCAAAGACAGTCGCCTGGCACCAGTTGGTGCTGAACACAGCCGACAGACCCGCCCACACCCATCACCCGAGGAGCGGAGCTGAAGAAAATAGAGCCAAGCCAGAGACCCCAAAAACCCACAACAGGACACATATCCATTCCTGGAACAGAGGGGGTCTACGAGAATGCACAACAACCTGCCATCCAAAGGGCACCTGTGGATTTGCTTCTGAAGCAACGTGGTTCAGCTACACGAGCCACAGCAAATCGAAAACGTCAATTATAGTTCAAGGCCAATTGGTCACTCTGGATCTAGGTCTAGGGTATGAAACAGGAGAAGACAAACTCACTTACACGACCTGTAAACATGAACAAAGACCATACACTTTGACCGGTGAATGTGCAGTTTGCGGTCAAATATTGTATAAACGGATAAACACCTTGGGGCTAAGCCAGCGTCCCGTTGGGTTAAGCCGGCGTCCCGTTGGGCAAAATACATGCCCTTTTTAATTCTATAGCAGCAGCATCGCCTCTTCTTTTAACAGTGCTCGGTAAGTGTTTAGGAACTGAGGAGACAAAAGCCTTCAGGATGGCAGCATATGTTGCTAAAAAAACTTGATAAATTGTTCAAAATTTATGGAGCCTTCACACAAGTGCACTAATGCACCCCCATACCATCACGGATGCTGGCTTTTGAACTGTGCATGGATACCAAGCTGGATGGCCCAAGTCCTCTTCAGCCCGGAAGATGCGGCGTCCATGATTCCCAAAAATAGCCTTAAAGTGGATTTGTCAGGCCACAGGACAGTTTACCACTTCGCCTCACATCTAAAATTAGTTTGGCCCCACAAGGATCTGGTGTTTCTGGATGTTGTTTATGTTTGGTTTATTCTTTACATGGTAGAGTTTAAACTATCATTTGTGGATGCTGAAACATAGTGGTCACAGACAATAGTTTTCTGAAGTGTTCTTAAGGCCATGCATTGATGCCCAACTACAGAATCATGTCTGTTTTTAATGCAGAGCCAACTGAGTGCCTGAAGATCATAGCCATCGAAAATTGTGTGATATTCTAGCTAGTTTTGTTTTTTGGCATTATAATTTCCAGTATCCTGGGGCTTTTCTGAAACGCATTGCTGGCATCACATTTAAAGTCAGGATGTATTTTTCCGTGAACCAATAACATTTCCCAGTTTCAACATTTGATGTTGTCCTGTTCTACACTAGTATTAGGGTGGTCTACACTAGTATTAGGGTGGTCTATACTAGCATTAGGGTGGTCTATACTAGCATTAGGGTGGGCAAAAATACTATTAGGGTGGTCTACACTACTATTAGTTTCGGCTGTATAACTGTGGGGGCTGAAAAATAAATCTCTTCCAACGGAATGCCAGAACAGCTTGGTGTTGCAGTACAGAATACTGGTCTCCGGCTCAGAACACTACTGCAATAATGATAATAATTGAATGGGTTTCCCAGCCTCCTCCACACACACTCCTTACATTTACCTCCCTTCCTCCAAGTGTCTCCACGAACGGTGATGCTGGTGGGAACACAGACGGTCTGTTATTACAGAGCTGTTCAATGCAGCAGCCCTCTGGTTGAGCATATTTATGTCAGTGCCTCTGTTACCCATCCTACTGTTGGTATGGAAAGAAAAAGCTTATTTTGCCACTGTGCTTGATTGTGATCCTCGTGTCTGTGTGGGTTTGATCTCATTCACTGGATAATGAAGCCGCTTCCCGTCATCCGGCTCAAAATGGCAGTAAAACACGGCCAAATTTAATTATTGCTGGTGTTTACAGACCCTAGAAAGACGCTCAATTTCTCTATCAGGAGAAGTAAAAAAACATGCCTTATTTTCACAATTTCAACACTTTTAGTTTAGCAAGTACACCCCTAAAATATTTTTTCCAATACTTTAGAACGCTAGAGAGAAACAGCGTAGTCACATCTTACAGTCATCAGTTGGCATCGACAATGTCATTTCTAAATGTGTCTAATTAATGTTATATGCTACATAACACTCCCAACCAACAAATAATACATCAGAATCCAACTCTGCACTCAACAAGGAACAAACTCATGTCTGAATGATGTTTACAACAACAACAAAACTATGCACATGAATTGATAAAACGCCGTATGGGGGATTAAAAATTGAGTGCAGGGAAATTTAAATGGGAATGCGACACAATATAATTAGCTCTTGCCACAGACTCCTCTGAGGGTTTTTGTTGGTGCTACGAGGAACACTTTGCAGAGAGTTCTACCCACAATCCTCCACATAGGGTTCTGTGATGTCCCACGAGACGCGTTCAGCCCATTGCCCCCACGCCGAACGGTGAGTCCCGGCCTCTACGTCGGGTTCGTTAAGCCAGAGTCGACACAAAACAAACATGAAACGGGTATCAGAAACAAACGGAAAGCCATTTTGAGCACAGGCATCTAAGGCTCAACCCATCAGTGACTGTTCTGACGACCCGCATCACAGAACACGCACAACGCTTTGTTTAGAATTTGGAGTTGTGCTGGAATGCTCCTGTGAGAGCTATGGCTACCCAAAAGCCCCTTCTCTGTTGTGCTTCGCAGAGCAATAGACGTATGCCTTTGGAGAAGTGTAAATTAAACTAATTATGCATGTTGAATCTTGTTCCCGTACATTGTGGCTCAAGTAAACAAACAGTGATTTCACACAGTGCTTAGACAAAACTCTATTTGGGTTTCTGTCACTTTTCATGGAATATTTGTTGTTCAGTTAAAAGTCTATAGTTATGCCAGGCCCTTTGTGGGAGCAGAAACCACAACGGTGTAGTCAACCGTACAGCCCCTTTGGGCACAAAGTCCCCCCTCGGTCTATGGTAGACTGAACCAGATCAACACCACACCACTCAGCCTTTTAAAGTGTTTTGTTGTAGAGGTGTTTTTTTGCTGATTTCTTTCACATATCTCCCACCAATCTGGACATTGTGGATGATGTTG
Source organism: Novumbra hubbsi (assembly GCA_016801125.1). Lineage (NCBI taxonomy): Eukaryota > Metazoa > Chordata > Actinopteri > Esociformes > Umbridae > Novumbra > Novumbra hubbsi. The sequence continues at coordinate 4,614 of JACXGK010011767.1, forward strand.
CAGGTAGCATAATGTTCACCGCGGCATCTCCAGACACTTTAACAACAGTCACAGGCGCTGTGTGGCACACAATCTCTAGATTAGCTGCACGGTGCTGGGCTGTAAGCAAAGAACCCACTAGAGGACGTTGGGCCCTCATGCCAACCTTTGGTCGAAAACATACACACCAGTAGCCCGCTGGAGGTCATTTGAAGAGATCTAGCAGTGCTACACATGTTCCCCCCTCACAGAAAGGAGCAGATAGCGTTCCTGCTGACGGGTTGATGGGCTGCAAGTACCGCCTCAGGCTACCAGTAATGACAAAGACAAGAGCAAAACGGGAAAATGGAGCAGAATCCGTCTGAAAGGATGAAGAGAGAGCTATTGTCTGTGACAAACTCCTGCAAAACCATTCCCTTTCTGAGGGTTGTCAGCGCACCTGTTGTGACTTTCATTAGCACCAAAGCAGGAGACAATTGCTTATGCTTCCTACCTGGAAAGTTTTGAGCAGTGCATTAACAATGACCGACTAACTGGCCACTGGAGACAGGAGCGGACATCGTGGGACCCTAATCATCCTCGAAAACAAGCCACTACACTCTGGGGAGGCTCAAAACTACGTATTTTCAGGACAGCCGTTGGTCTCACACACTTCCATGACAATGGGTGTGATCAGTGCACGTTCCAGGCTATAAAGCTCACCTCCTACAACAGTCATGTCAGCCTAAAAACCCTCACCATGACCCCAGATTTACCCAGAACAACACAACGGTTACGGGTCCGTCCTTGGCATCAAATGAAATGTGAAGTGCACTTACACTTCCTTGCGTTTGTTTTCAAGGGGGCCCCAGAAAATGTTTCCGTCGAGCAGGATAGGCTGATGGCATCACCTGAACCCTGCAGGAACGTTTCATCAATGAGGACTATCGGAACCTCAGACACAAATGGATCGTTCAAGTGAAATAAACACAGTTAACTTAAAATAAACAGAGGTTAAAACACCACTCAATGTATGTGGAATGTATTTTTGTGTAAACATTTATTTTTGTGATTAAAAAGTTATTGCAAGCTTCAAATTCATTATCATAAATGGTTTGGATGACTGAGGTCCAAAATGATATCTTGAAATTTCAGGACTACAGCACAGACTACAGGCAGTAAAGTAAGGTAGATTAGGAAGATGACAGTACATCCGTTATATCCAGCAAGCACACGCACACACACCAGAATGCACGGCAGAGCCTTGATTTTTGTTTCATTTATGCTACATAGCATGTTTTGCGTCACAGTTTATCATTGGTGAATTAGACAATAGCAAAGTAAGCAAAGCTTTTTTTTCCTTTTTCGACTAATTATCAAATTATGGGGAACAAATGTGTAATCTTGAATGATTAATGTGAATCTGTTTGCCGACATGTGAAAAGATTAATCTCCCACAGAGGGAAGAAAGAAAGCATATTTATTTTTTGTTACTGTTAATTACACGCACAATATTCCTATCTTTCAGTGAAGCACAAACACACGCGCGCACGTTCTTAGAAGTCTGTAATGCAGCAGTAGGTGTATATGACAGCGGTACTCTGTCCCAGAGGCAAACATTAGGTCTAGGAACGGCTGGCCGATGGAAAAATCACAGCAGATACAGCGGCGGTGATTTAACGTTTACCAAAACCAATCCTTCTCAACTGGTGTGTGTGTGTGTGTGTGTGGGAGATGTGTACCCATACGAATAGGGAAAGCAAACACACACACACACACACACACACACACACACACACACACAGTACCGCAAAAAGCAGAGGGGGCACCCTTGCCGCAGGCATTTTTACATCGAAGTCCTCCATGATGAGCCCAAAGAACCGTAGACGACACCACATTACCGGGGCAGTAGTCCATGTCGTTGAGGACCGGTGGGTTTCCCGGGTTACTCTGTTCTGGGAGGCACCGGCCGGGGACTACGATGAGCCGCTCCATTACACACAGTACCGACGTGACTGACACTAACAACCCGGTTTAAGTCCAGAGGCAAGGGTCTGCTAATAGGCTGCCAAATGGTGATTTGGTATTTTCTCACAGCGGTGTCGCGCAACCTGGAAATCAGTTTAGGGTTATTACTTAACTTTTGTTTACTTGCTACCACACGCTAGAAGACCAACTAGCTTCGACCACTTCTTGGAGCGGTTACTGAACACACTACTAGCTAGCTTACATTCATTTGCTGGCTGACATTTTTTTTTTGTGCAAATGGCATTACGGAACAACAGAAAGTGCTGACGGCTGTTTAAGGTTATCTTGAAAAGCATTGGTAGATGTCGATATAATTAACTTTTCTGTCAGGCTATCCGACATTTCGCAAATGAAGTGAAGGTAAGATAGAATAAGCAGTTACTTTAGTAGCGGTCAAAGGTAGATGTCAACCTAGCAGTCTTTGATTTTTGTTGTTAAGGTCAAACAATGTCTGCCTCTAGTACAAGAAAAGACAAGGTACCCCTCATCACTTCGCTAATACCGTCCGTAAGGTTTTTCTGAGGTGATTGTGCGTTTGAAACCGTAATCAAACTCATCTGAGCACCCTGAGAAAGAGGAGGAGGTGGTAGTGGGGAGGGTTGAGGAGGGGGGAAACAAAAAACTAAAAGGAGGAGAACAAGTCATGGGTATGTTCTGTCGGATTGAGCCCTCCACCTGGAATATAATGACGGAGCTTAGATGAAGAGTAAGATACTACACCGGCTGGGCACAGGAACATAGGAGGAAAGGGGGAAGAAGAGGAGACAGATGGAGGAGAGAAAGAGATAAGAAACAAAGAAGGGGGAGAGAAGAGGACGAGAGGAGAAAGAGGGAGGAGAGGAGATCGAGGAACAAGGAGGTGGGAGGAGAATCGTAGTGCTGAGAAATCAATACTCCAGGAAGAAGCTGGAGTGGCTCAGCAAACTATCTAAAAGGAAACCACAGGGAACCGTTGCCCAAAACTCGCAGTACAGGAAAATAAATGCTCCACTGCACTCCACACAGAGCCAGGAGGGCACACGCACAAACACGCACAAACACGCCATAACAGACACACAGGTCTGACACTTCTCTCTGAAGACTTACAGGAGCAGAGAGTTGCGGAGACAGAACGACCAGCCTCAACTTCATAGCAACAGGGGGGTTACAGAGGGTCATTGAGATGCACGTAAGGTAGTGGCATCCATTTGATATGGAACAAGTCTGGTACATCAGGCCCTCTGGAGATCTCCACTGGTCCTTTGTTACCCCTCTAGCCAGAAACACAGGGTACAGGAGGGGAACGCACTCAAAGATTTTCCCCCCTGTCCCTTTTTATAATTTCAAGGGTATTTAGAGTAGGAACGGAACAACTGGGGCATTACAAGCTTCATGTGTTGTAACGAAGTCATCAACCCAGCAGATTCATGCACTACAGGTTTAGGGTCCAAAGTTAAGCTCACATTTGACCTCTACAATTTTCATCTGGTGTTTTATTTTCAGTGCATGCAACTTAAAAAGTGAGGCCAGATTTTGTCTTTGCCTTTGTTCTAACAATAAGGTTGACTAGCTACACAGTAGGCCCCTCAGCTCAAGAGCTTAGACAGGCCAGTGCATCAACGGTACAGCTGTTTGAGCAGAGCTGTGAGATATGAAAGCATTATTTCTTGCTGATTTACGATGTCTTGAGAATATATTTACAAAGGCTGAGAACATGTTGAACAGTTGGGAATAAAAAATCTCAGGTATTCATGACTTTTGAAAATATACCAAAGCTAAAACATTCCAACACCACAAAACCCACTGACAATGGAACAATTCTATAAACCATTAGCTATCTTATTTTGCAATACCCAGTGTCATTGAAAATGCCCATATATGCTAGAAATTGTAATCAATTTTCTTTCATAATCCATATAGACTAATAATGGCCAACTTCTTGCTTTAAGCATTATAAAAAATGTGCAGAGGTCTCATAAGCAATCCCTCAAGCAAGTCTACATGCTAGTTTATCTTCATTGATCCCATTGAATTAATTTAACTGTGAGGCAAACACAGCAAAATCATTGCCACCAAAATAAATATGTATGCAGGGTACACTTTAAAGATGCTACAACAATCCACGCTTTCAATTTACTCTGCAAACAAAATGAGTAATGAATAGAAGCACCAGACAACTGGGATAGTTTATCCGTTCACTGTGTAGTCGGTTTGTAGTTGTGCGTTCTACGCCATTGAACAATTTCAATCTAAGGAATAGTAGAGGCCGTTCCCAGATTTCTATTCCTAAATTATTCATTTCTGAACTCTTCTGAAATCCACTATTTTAAACCCAGAGATGTTATCAGTGGACAAAATAAGCACTAAAGTTCTACAATGTAACTTGGGTAAGAAAGCCACTTTACCTCTATACTTTCAGGGAGGAGTGCCTTAAAAACAAGAGTAGAGGAAGTCGCCAGGAATGACAAGAGGAAATCGCCAGGAATGACAAGAGGAAATCGCCAGGAATGACAAGAGAAAGTCACCAGGAAAGACAAAAGTAAGACAAGGGTAAGTCATCTAGGGAGACTACCCCTTTAAGCAAAGGGTTGCAACTTTGAAAAATCGTCAAAATTAAATGCATTTTGATTTGTTTAACTATTCTTTTGTTTAATACATGTGTTACTCCATAACTTTTATGTCATTGCTATCGATTTGCATAATCCCTAAATGCCAGCACCCCTTTTACATGATTAAACCTGTTTTAGGAGCCAATCAACAATGTACAAAACTGAGCTCTTCACTCCGACATGCAGAACAAATCCTATTGCCCCACAGGACGGGATCATTGCCCAGCATAGTGCCCAGAGTAGGGAAGTCGAGTTGGTTTCCGACAGGCCCCCATATTAAATCACGGGTAGCAATTCATCCCCTGCTTCCAAATGTCTCCTCTCAATGCCTGTCCCACCATAGGTTGTAATAGTACTTAATCAATAATGTATGTGAGAGACTCTGGATAAGACCATCAGTTAAATTATTAAAATTAAAGTATAAAAATGTGTTGCATAGGCTATTTTCAAAATTGTGGCACACTTGTGGCTCAATTTTCTATTGCCTCTATGAATGAGAAGGCTAGTTAGCCACACAGAGACACAGCAAAAGAGCACTCCCCTGGTTTATAGTTCATCCGCGGAGATGCTCTCTGATCTTGGGATAAATACTAATTGAGGCTGGATAGTAATTTTCTGGGATTGTGAACAATAGCAGAAAATACTTCCTGCCACAACACTACAAGATGATCAAAGCGCGTTTGTGTTAGAAAAATGAAAAAAAGGCTTGAAAAGAAAAAAAAACTGACACAATGACGTGGTTCCACAAAAGCTTTTCTACGGGTCTTTATTATTCAGCACCAACTCCATTATATTCTCTATTTAGCCAAGCGTTGAAAGCCACTGGCTGAGTCACGCAGGGTGAATGTGAAAGGCTTAGCTAGCTGGCTCAGCTAGTAGGCTAACTGTATGAAATATGAGACGGGAGGAGACCGGGGAGGATGTATGAGACGGGAGGTGACCGAGGAGGAAGTATGAGACGGGAGGAGACCGAGGAGGAAGTATGAGACGAGAGGAGACCGAGGAGGATGTATGAGACGGGAGGTGACCGAGGAGGATGTATGAGACGGGAGGAGACCGGGGAGGATGTATGAGACGGGAGGAGACCGGGGAGGATGTATGAGACGGGAGGAGACCGGGGAGGATGTATGAGACGGGAGGAGACCGGGGAGGAAGTATGAGACGGGAGGAGACCGGGGAGGATGTATGAGACGGGAGGTGACCGAGGAGGAAGTATGAGACGGGAGGAGACCAAGGGGTACGAAGGAAATGGAGGTGACCGAGGAGTAGGCTGGTCAACGAATGAAAGGAGAGGGTACTAACTGATAGCGTAACACCACTCGGATCAGCCGCGGGCCTGGAGGAAACCATCTGAAACTCCGGGGATTACGGTCAACTTCTATGACGCGCGGTAAAACACCGCTCCCCTAACTAATGACAACCTGCCACGAGACATCATACCCAGGACCTCGGCCCTGTTTACCCTGGGAAAGGCATCAGGGACGGCGAGGACAGGAATTCATCCGAGCCCGTTCATTATCAGGCACCCCAGGACAGTACGGCACGTCAGGGCATCCATCACCGCCGCTAACTCCGCTCCCCCGGGGTTCGCCACAGATCGATGGCCCTTTATTTCTCCTCTCGATTCCTCCTCAGGACTAACGAGGACGTGACCGGGTCGTCCGCTCGGCTAATTGCGTCGGGACTGGTGGTCAATGGAGGCAAAAAGAACCACTGTTTATGACTCCAAATCGGCCACTTGTTCGCTATGTGTGGTGGACTGCTTTTTTGGAGCTGGGTTTAGAATTAGTGCTCTATTGAGGGAATAGGGTGCCATTTGGGATGCCGGCAACCTGCGGGGAAGATAGGGAACAATAAATCCCTCAGTAGATTCAACATGCAGTCATGTGTCAATGGAGAAGCATCTCAAGCTACCAGGCGCTCTCGTTTGATGTACCAATACAAATATACAACCCCCCCCGCAGCTCAAAAAAGCCCAAGGTTGTTCAGAGGACAGAAGAGTTACTGTAAAACCCAGAAATAGTAGGTCCACACTTCTAAAAACATCCAAACCTCGGCTTGTTAAAATCATCAATTGGTTTAGTTCCTTTCTTTTCCAACCCCAATCCAAACATAGCTTAAAAAGAGCTTAAGAGTTTTATTCGTCTGCCCAGATAACAAGCCTTCCCTCATGCAGTGTTGTTATACTAGAAGCAAGACCGTGTCAACAGTGCTGACCTCTGCTGACCCAACAAACTACACACTCAGGTCCCACAAGCAATGATTACCGGCTGAACTTGGCCACCCGACGCACGGAAGCTGGATCCTGCGAGATACGACGTGGTCAGTGACCGGGTACATAATTCACCTGCTTCAGGCAACGGGTCCATTCCACCGGCCCGTTCTCCCACAATATGGCTGTAATCACATTCAATAGTGATGATTTTACCTCAGGATATTTGATAGGGCCAGCTCAATATCAACCCTCCGAAACAATAAAACAACGAAGTGTAATACACATTGAATGCTTTAGCTATAATAACCATTAACACACACACACATTTATGTCATGATCATTTGATAGGCCACTACCTAAATGCTTAGCTCTTTTTGAAATGAAAACCACAACCCAGCCGAGGTTTATCTTACTTCAGATCCAATTTCAGCATTACGCTGCAAATTATTGGAATATGGTAAGAGCATACTGGAACACAAAGAAAACATCCGCCGGTTACAAAGACGACAGTTTGAACACAAAGCTGCGCTCATGACAATATAAGCATTTCACGGTAAGTCGACACCCGCTGTTACGGAGTAAAGGTGACAAATTATTTTTGATAGCTCATCTGTTGCGGTCACACATCTGTTGATCTACTTATGGGACTGGGAATTAGACCACTTGGATCTCCAGAAGATCTCAATGTCAAACATCAAAACAATGACTTGTCATAAAGCGTCATACAGCTTCTCTGTTCATTAATCAACCAGTTGCCGCTAATCTTACTACCGGCAGGCTTCACGGTAATGTTCATGTTAATGAGGGCCAAGATGTTTTTTTTTACAAGGTAGATTTTGTGAAATTATTTGTCAACAATTTAGGGAAAGCCCCAGTCACATCTTTTCACATCAACCCCAAAAAAAGGTGTGTGCTTTTGAGTCAGTCACACGCTACAGAAATGAAAGTCCGACATTAACACGAACATAAGAATAATTCGAACGAAAAGCTAAATGCTCCGACTGCGCCGTTTCACGGAGCAGTTGACGTGCCATTCAGGAGTAGAGTAGTATAAAGAACCTTCCCAGATGAGTACAAAACACAAAAAAGGCCAAGTTGCAATATTTCATAGAAATACTTAACTAGGACTAGGGATGTCAATTGGACAAAATGTTACCTTGACCAATATATTTCCATAGGTTAATTTAAGTAAGTATATTCCATCTTACCTTAAATTAGTTAACCTTTACCCACCTGCTACCAGTAAGCTATGCAGGATATATGGCGTCATTCTGACTGACTGGACACCACCAAACAGTTTCTTAGTTTATACAACAGTAGAAAGCTGAACAATGACCTTCTAAAGTCAATGGGTCAAAGAAATTGGACTTAATGGTAATAGAATGCAGTGTGACTCGCCCCAAATTACTTTTGTAATTTTGTAAAAGATAATTAGATTGTCATAAATTGAATTACTATAAAACATATATGATGGCGGGAAATCAAGTCTATCATCATAATTAAACAGCCATCCGGGCCTCTACTAAATCGTGCAAGTTGTGCATTTAATATAGGCCAACCGAGAACAAACTGATTTAAAATGAGTACTCCAATCATATGGCCAAGTGGTCAAAAAAGACTGTCTCAAACAAAACCCTAACATTTCTATTCAGATGAGCAACTACTAAAATGTGGAGGAGAGGTACTGTTCTCTCATCCATTCATTTTCCCAACTAAAATTTGGAGGGGAGTTACTGCTCTCTCATCCATTTATTTTCTCTCCCAAACCAAAGCTCGGGACATTTCATTTTCCACAGGAAAGAGATTTCAGAAGGATGTTCATTAGGTCAAAGAGCACTTTAAATGAAATAAGAGGGAACGACAGGTGGATTGACTCGTTTAGAAAGGAGGAAAAACTGGACAGATTGCTTTCTAAAAGGCAAACAATGTTACTGGAAGTTCAAGTACAACAGAACATATCTTTCAAAATCTCATGCAAATGTGGATTGGCAGCATAAAAAAAAAATAATAATAGATTAACATATTTTTCCATTAACTACTTCTGCTTTGTATCTGCAAACTACTTATGATGCTGCCAGATCCACTTTAACTAGCTACCGGCTTGAAGCAGAAACTAAATGTTTTCGGCCCCCGAAAAGGACGAGAGTTGTAGAGCCTGGATATGAGGTACCCTTCAGGTAAGTATCCGTACGTTGTCTGCATCAGCTTCAGATCCAGGCTAGACCAATACTGCTTTGCATCGGGTTTTTGAAGGTGGCACACAAAAGTACACATTTTTGGTTGTGGCAACACGTATGAAGGGAACACTTAAAACACACACCGGTTCTCGATGAATGAGCTATACCGAAGGTCAAAATCACATAACAACGGTCAATGGAAAACTAAAAACACCAAAAGATTGAGAGCTGGATTCCAAAATCACACAAACTTAAAAGTACACAATTGAAATCACAGGCTGTTCCAACTTGCGTTCACAATTGGACCACCGATGCAACCTGAACGGGCTTCAGGTACCGCCTCATGCTACCAGTTGTGACGAGGACACTAGCAAAACACGAAAGCTAGAGAAGAATCAGTCAGAAAGGACAATGAGAGGGCAATGATCTGTGGTCACTATCTGCCTTTTTGGGGGTTGTCTTGCTGTTACCTCTGTGGTCATTTTATTTGCATCAAAACCGATTACATGGACTCACAAGCGTCTATGCTTCATAACCGGGTAGATTGACATCCCTGAAGCTCAACTGACTTGGTGATGTACTGTGATTATTACATGTTCCCTTAATTTTTATGAGCAGTGCATATGCATATATATATATATATTTAGACTAGGCCAGAACATAATTAAAAACTATCCCTGGAGCACCTGAAAGAATGCCTTGCGGATGTCAGCGTGTTCCCACTCCTTGCTTTCCGTCAGAGAGACTACGACCAGTAAGCAAGTCAACTCCCAGGTACCGGGGGACTGCTTTGTAGCGGGGACAGGAAGACAGAAGCACACGGAAACACACATACAAATGACTTCCTACTGCACTGTGGAATTATGTTTCTGTGCATGAAACATCAACCACACAAAAACACAGGCTCATATTATTCCGACACTCCTCAAGGAGGTTCCCAAAGTAACACAGACGGAGCCAGGTGGAGAGGGCGTGTTCACGCTAGGTACCAACAGTGGTTGTCTCGCTCAAAAGCAGACCAGTGCATTTGTTTTGATAACCAGTTTGTAATAGCATCTAAGGATGTCTGATAAGTACATTGCCAATATACCACGGCTAAGTGCTGTATCCAGGCACACCGCTATTACATATTCCTAAGACTGGCTCTGAGCCGTGGTATATTGGTCATATCCTACCATGCCCTTCCATGCCTTATTGCTTAATAATAAACTGCATTCAAGACCTAAATGCCTATTGGCTGATAGCTGTGGTGTACAAGATACACTTTTGTTTTGTTCCCATTACATAAGTAACCACTTCAGGTGGTTGGAAGGGGGCTGGTTGGAAATATGATTTGATCGAGCTGAATCAAATGGCCAACACAAGTCTGCATTGGTCATTCTGGTCACACAACAGCACTGTCAACACTGAAGCAGCAAAAGGCTCCATCAATGGAATGGCCTCTATCCATCTTCTCTCATACGAGGACGGAGTCAGAGTCCTCAAACTCGGATCCCCTGTTTCGTCCCACAGATTTTGCGTCTGGAAAATCCTAAACAGTGTCTGACCACTGTAGCGCTGACAGCATTGAACGAAGTTCATTACTCTCCACTCAGGAGGCTATCGTTCTCGAGTCTGAGCCGTCAAACTCGACGTGGGGAACGCAGAGGCCTACCGAGACTTCGGCACACCGCCCAACACACCGCACGACTCACAGCACACCGCCCAACACCACACCATCACCCCACGAGTCACCGCACCATCACCCCACGACTCACCGTACACCGCCCAACACACGCCACCATCACCCCACGACTCACAGCACACCGCCCAAAACACCACACCATCACCCCACGACTCACCGCACACCGCCCAACACACC
>JACXGK010011768.1:0-15445 GCA_016801125.1 Novumbra hubbsi
CTTTGTGTCATCAGCATATGATGTCACACTATGCTTAATACATTACGTGTACTAATAGATATGTCTTCCATAGTCAACATCTTCTGACTTTTCCTTATGTGTTCAGGGACAGTAATGAGTGGAATCAGCAAGAATTTTCACTTGTGTCTCTTCTGTTCTTTCCATTTGAGGCATAGATCAGGAGGTCCTTTTCCTTGGACCAAGAACTGGTTGGACAAATCAGATAAACTTCAGAGCTGACATGTAAATTCCATTGGAATGCAGCAGGTGTAGGACAATCCATCATAAAGAAGCCGTAGTGAACAATCACCTGAATCTAAATTGACCAATGTTTTGAACACGGTCATTGTTCACAACTAAAGCATCTTAACGTGAACAGGTATTTCAGAAATAGGGTCCATGTTTCAAATTACGTATGCTTTAAAGACTTAAGTTATTTAAATTGTCTGTAGGATGAGGTTAAAACAACAATATACTTGAAGTACATTCACAAACACAGGATTTGAAACAAACAATTCACCTGCAATACAGCAAGCTGGAAAAAATTATTAGTGGGGTGTCTCAGTTTTAGGATTTGTTTTAGAGTTATAATTAATAAATATTCCTTTGAGAAATACATGTCAGCTTTAAAATTATTTCTTATGTTTCTGACAACATGTCAACACATTAATGCTGTGTCCCAAAAAAGGATAATTACAAAAACCCTGCACTCTGTAAAATATTCATATTTGTATCAAAACACAAAGTGTAAGAATGTAAGATCAGTTTCAATGTGTATATGCATTCTTTCTTATTTAAGCACATATCAGCCCAATGACTGGTCATCTGTAGATATACGAAATGGATTTCCATTGCCTCACATTAACATGGGCGTTAGCTGCAGTGTTGTTAAGCGCATTGCCACTGGACTCTGAAGCAGTTGAAACGTGACGAAACCCTTCAATTTCAGGCAGTGTAATAGACTTATCTGGGTGTGGTGGACACTATGAGAATGCTACCTATATGCTTTTGGATTGCTATGCATTCTACAGTAGAGTTTGGTGGAGGAGGGATAATGTCTGGGGCTTGGGTTTTGGGTTTGGCCTAGGCCCCTTAGTTCAATTGACGGGTCTTCTTAATGCTACAGGATACAAAGATATTTTAGACATTTGGGTATTCCAACTTCTTGGCAAAAGTTTGTGGAAGCCATTTTCTGTTGTAGCACAACTGTGCTCCTGTGCACAAAGCAAGATCCATAAAGATATGATTCCACAACGTTGATGTGGAGGAAGTTGAATTGCTTGCACAGAGCCCGGAAATTTACCCCATTGAACTCATTGAATGAATTGGAACAGCCTATGAGGTAAGCCTTCTTGTTCAACATCAGTACCTGACCTCACAAATCCCTCTTTAGCTGAATGGACACAAATTCCCACAAAGACATTCTAACATCTTGTGGAATATCTTTCCAGACGAGTGGTGTCTGTTACAGCTGCAAAAGGAGGGTGGCAACTCTATATTATTGCCAGTGGTATTGGAAAAGCATGTGTAAGTTAACTTTTTAGTTTTTCTATGTTGAACATGTTTTTTATGTACGACGTAAAGCTATAAGCATGTTGTACAAAGTAATGTTTCTGGCATTTCAATATTAATTATTTATATTTATGCTGTTATAGCATCACTAAATTGTGAGAAGCGCCCAAATAAATCTGTCCCTCTGTTGATATGAGTCTGGCTAATACCCTGGGGTATAGCAGAGAAACTTTTGTGAGAGTCTTACTGAGTGAACCAGCTGTTCATTTTTGTATTTGGTAACGATTTGATATATTGAAATATGTTTCATTTTGAATTTCTTCCGGATTTTGGGGATCCTGAAATATAAAAAACGTGTCTGTGGCTGTGACATCCATTTCTATTATATCTAGGGAGTGCACGTGACACCTGTTCTATGTATTTATGGCATGCTTATCTTGCATGGATTATTATATTGTTGGAAAAACTAAAGAGAGAAAAAGACATATATACAGTGGGGCAAAAACTTATTTAGTCAGCCACCAATTGTGCAAGTTCTCCCACTGAAAAAGATGAGAGAGGCTTGTAATTTTCATCATATGTACACTTCAACTGTGACAGACAAAATGAGAAAGAAAATCCAGAGAATCACATTGTAGGATTTTTAATTAATTTCACCTACAAACAACCAAGATTTCTTGCACAATTGGTGGCTGACTAAATACTTTTTTGCGAAATTTTTTAAGAACAAGTATTTGATACACTGCCGATTTTGCAGGTTTTCCTACTTACAAAGCATGTAGAGGTCTGTAATTTTTATCATAGGTACACTTCAACTGTGAGAGACGGAATCTAAAACAATAATCCAGAAACTCACATTGTATGATTTTTGAGTAATTCATTTGCATTTTATTGCACGACATAAGTATTTAATCACCTACCAACCAATAAGAATTTCTCTGTAAGTGCTGGGGCAGATCAAGCGGCCCAACGGTACCCTCCCCTGGAGGGTTAGGGTTAGGGTTAGGCCTGAGGACAGACAAAATCAGAGAGCTCAGCTGAGGTCACCTGTCTTCTCACTATGTTTACTTTCTTAAGGTCCAGACTGATGTTACAGCAGTAGTTTTTTGCATCTGCAGTTGTTACTGTGCTTATAGGTACACCCCGTATGCAACATCCATCTTTAAATCGTATTTTCATATTCCTTGAGTGTTCTGCAAAAATAACAATTTCGATGTTACTGTCCCAATACTTATGGAACTACTTATGGACACTGGATAAGATTTCTGATTCTAAATGAAGACATCTTATGCATCTAATGCCTTAACTTCATCAAAGCGTACAAATTTGAACAACTTCACTTATTTGTATATTAAAGCTGGGATCACTACTTGATTTTGGTTTCCTTAATCAAGGAATGTCTCAAATTATTGTATACAAGAATGGTATACAAGCCACTATCTAAACATTCCACTGTAAGCCTTTAATACCCGATACATGTATATGAACCAGGCTAAGTTTACGTTTGTTTAATCTCATTTGCCAATTGATCCAAATTAAAGATACTTATTTATTTTGTTACTTAAATTGCAGTAAATGTAAATTTAATACATAATTTATTCCTGATTACAATAGCTGAGAATGTGAGGATGCTCACAACCCTGGAATGTTTCCTCTAACTAGTAAGTAAAAGAAGGTGTTTTGTGAAAACTGGGGCGTTTACATTAGAATGTTGGAGTTTTAAAACAATGGTTATTTCAGGATTTGAAGAATTCCCAATCAGGTCAATTACGTTTCAGGGAGTTTAATAAAAGCAAGCCTAGGCTGGACTAGTCCATGTGTTTTACAGATTCAACAGTTTCTTCCTTAACGGTGTAGGAGAAGTAGCATAAGAAATAATATTAAGAAGAAATACGTTGAAGGACTAGCTCAAGCCCCGTCTCTTAGCAAATGGTCTGTGAATGTCCTATCACATAGGTTGTCCTATCACATTGGTTGTTGTAAAACACTGCATATTCACATTTCCATTCACAAATGCTATCCATCAATGTTTGCATATCATTAGTTTAGACCTGGGTCTCATGTGATGACAGGCAGTTTCCACATATTCATTCCTACAGTTGCTGAAGGCCTTGTGTCCAAATTAAGCCACTAGAGGAGGATGTTAAACTTTAAACGAATCACAATGTCCAAAAAAAGCATCTACAATACATACATGTGAACGAACACTCAATGACTACTTTTTTTTAGGTAAAACAAGCTAATGAATTCCATGCTTTATTTAGTATTTGCAGATCAGTTAATTTGACATAAACACTTATGACAACAGGTTATTGAGTAAATGGTTGTCAGGGCATTACTTTAAGTTAGACATTAAAACAACATTCTAGAACAACACAATTATATTGAACTGATGTTGTCACACTTAGAATAAAAGACATAGAAACTACAACAGCTTCAGAGTTAAAATACGTTTTGCTGTCACTTTAAACCATGGATAGAAGAATGCATAAATAATTGGATTAATAAAGGAATTCACCAGTGGCAGGAAGGTGATGACAACTGTGGTTAAATGGCCAGTTGAAAAAATTATACAAAATATGTAGAAAAATGGATTCCAGCAAATAATATAGTTGAAAACAATAATACCTAAAGTCTTTGCAGCCTTTTTCTCAGACTTACTTGCCTGTACAGTTTTAACACCAGACACAGTGGTAGACACTTTAGAAAATACCTTTCCTGCCTGTGATCTGGCCACCAGAAAGATTTTCAAGTAAAGGGTTACAATAATAAAGCATGGGACAACAATTGAAATTACAAAGTCAATGATGCTAACCGAAAAATCTCCCTCAATGAAATAACATTCATCAAAACATCTACTGGGCACCTGTACATTGCTCTTTATCAGAACAGCATTGTACAGGATACAACAACCCCAGGTAATGAATATACAAAACTGAATCCTTGCTGTTGTTATTTTAGATTGGTAAAAAAAAGGCTCACACACAGCAACATAGCGATCAATCGATATCAGGATTAAATTACCCAGAGATGTGGTAACACATAAAAAAGTGATATAAAGAAGCAACGCACAGAAATATTCTCCAAGCAACCAACATGGTTCCATTATTGCTACAGTCATTGCTGGTATCACAATGAGTCCCACCAGGAGATCTGACACAGCCAGAGAGAGGATGAGCAGGTTGGTTGGAGTCTGGAGATGCTTGAAGTGAGAGATGGAGATGATCACTAGCAGGTTCAGAAATACGGTAACAACAGAAATTAATGCGAAGAAGATGTACACTGTTATATAAATAGATGTTGATATTGAGTCCTTTCTGCAAGAAGAGTTTTGGTCTTGAAAACAGTATTGAGCATTGTTGAAATCCTCCATTTGTATTAAAACATGCTGAGGTCCTCCTTGGTCCTGTGTGTGTGAGACCCAGTCTGGTATTTCTTCAAACAAACCCTGAGCTCTGTCTCTCTTTTTATCTCGGCATAACCGACAATGATTCCCCTGTCTCCATGCACACAAACATTTACACACACACTCAACCAAATTGATACACAAGAGAGCACACATCTAAACAAACAGTAGAATAAACAAATCATGAAGTGATGTATAATCGGATTGGCTGTTGCAATAACCACCTTGATCATCATTCAGCCTCGCTGACAAACTTGTGATTTTCTTTTTTTAATTGACGGAACACTTAAATCACACATCAGGTCTCAATGTACAGAATGTATTAAACATCAACATCTGTACTATTTATGGAGTAATTAACTGAAAACAAAATGGCGTAACAACGGTCAATGGTCCAAAATCACCAACCGATTGAGGGTTGGATTTAAACTCACATCAACAATCTAAGTAAAACATGTAAAATTGGTGGACGTTCCAACTAGCGTGGACTTCATCACCGCAACTCATAATCTGACTCAGTAGTGGGTTTGGCCCCCACGTGCCTGGACAGACTCCCCAAAATGTGTGGGCATGCTCCTGATGAGACAGTGGATGGTGACCCGGATCAGTGAAGTCCTAGACATTCTGCAGAACAATGTGGGTGCGTCGGCTGCACCGATACGTAGCATTCCAGAGGATCTCAGTAAGAATCAAACCTGGGGAACGTGTTCTCACCTGTAAAGAGAACGAGGTGCAGTGGTGGTATGGTGTTGGGCTGTGAGCACAGGTCCCACTTGAGGATTTACGGCCGTCATGGAGTCTGTTTTCAACACTTGTTGAAACTGAGAAATTGTGTTGTTTTTGTAAGCGTACAAAAGAAGACATGTTTCTATGAAGTTGGGACAAGGGCGCCTTTTGGTGGCAGCATATGTTGTTCCAAAACTTGTATTGTTCAGCATTCATTGTTCCTTCACAGATGTTTGAGTCACCCATGCCATGTGCGCTAATGCACCCCCATACCATCACGGATGCTGGAATATGAACTGTGCACTGAGAGCAAGCTGGATGGTCCCTCTCCTTTTTACTCCGGAGGATGCTGCGTTCATGATTCCTAGAAATAATGTTACGGTGGTTTTGTCCAAATCCAGGTCACAGGATTTTTTTTCACTTTGCCTCAGTCCATCTTAAATGAGGTTGGGCCCAGAGAAGACTACAGCGTTACTGGATCTTGTTTATATATGATTTCTTCCATAGACAGCAGAGTTTTAACTTGCATTTGTGGATACAGCAACTTACAGCAAAGACATTCACAGGCAGTGGTTTTTTGTAAGTGTTCCTGAGCTCCTGCAGTGATTTTCATTACAGAACCATGTCTGTTTTTAATGCAGTGCCGCCTGAGGGCCACAGACATCCCAAAAATGTTTTTGTCTTTTCCCTTGACTAGAGGGATTTCTCCAGATTCTCTGAATCATTGAGTCTCATTCTATGCTGTCCTTTCGAAGAATTGCACATGATACAAGTCAGGTGCGCTAGGTAGCCATACATACACACTACCTAAAGTGAACTCAAGAAATATTGGCATCCTTCAAGTTATAAGGAACGCAAACTACAAATGATCATATTTTGAGCTCAAACATAAGGGGCAGCCATTTGTTTAATTCCATCTGCCTGCTACCTCTCCCCCTCAGTACTATGGAATGTACTATAATGTAGATCAATGCCAGTAATATTATCTATCAATCACTTGTGTTTCATAAAAACATTTTTATATCTGCAGTTGTTACTGTGCTTATAGGTACACCCTGTATGCAACGTCCTCTTTCTCATCATCTTTAAATCGTATTTTCATATTCCATGAGTGTTCTGCAAAAATAACAATTTCAATGTTACTGTCCCAATACATATGGAACTACTTATGGACACTGGATAAGAGCTGTGATTTTATATGAAGACATCTTATGCATCAAATGCCTTAACTTCATCAAAGCGTACAAATTTGGACAACTTCACTTATTGTATATTAAAGCTGGGATCACTACAAACATGATGTTTAGTATAATTATAGATTTGGATTTTGGTTTCCCTAATCAAAGCGGTCTAGGAATGTCTTAAATTATTGTATTAAAAAATGGTATACAAGCAACTATCCAAACATTCCACTGTAAGCCTTTTATGTCCAATACATGTATGAAGATATGAACCAGGCTAAGTTTATGTTTGTTCAATCTCATTTGCCAATTGATCCAAATTAAAGATACTTATTTATTTTGTTCCTTAAATTGCAGTAAATGTAATACATAATTTATTCCTGATTACAATAGCTGAGAATGTGAGGATGCTCACAACCCTGGAATGTTTCCTCTAACTAGTAAGTAAAAGAAGGTGTTTTGTGAAAACTGGGGCTTTTACATTAGAATGTTGGTGTTTTAAAACAATGGTTGTTTCAGGATTTGAAGAATTCCCAATTCGGTCAATTACGTTTTAGGGAGTTTGATAAAAGTTAAAGATAAAATAAAAAATATCAAATATGCAAGCAAACCTAGGCTGGACTAGTCCATGTGTTTTACAGATTCAACAGTTTCTTCCTTAACGGTGTAGAAGAAGTAGCATGAGAAATAATATTAAGAAGAAGTACGTTGAAGGACTAGCTCAAGCCCCGTCTCTTAGCAAATGGTCTGTGAATGTCCAATCACATAGGTTGTCCTATCACATTGGTTGTTGTAAAACACTGCATATTTACATTTGCATTCACAAATGCTATTCATCAATGTTTGTATATCATTGGTATAGACCTGGGTCTCACGTGATGACAGGCAGTTTCCACATATTCATTCATACAGTTGCTGAAGGCCTTGTGTCCAAATTCAGCCACTAGAGGGGGATGTTAAACTTTAAACGAATCACAATGTCCACAAAAAGCACCTACAATACATACATGGGAACAGCCACCTAGAATGTTGTTTTAGAATTTACAACACTCAATGACTACTTTTCTTTTTAGGCAAGACAAGCTAATGACTTCCATGCTTTATTTAGTATTTGCAGATCAGTTAAATTGACAGTATCGACACAAACACGTATGACAACAGGTTATTGAATAAATGGTTCTCAGGGCACAGTTACTTTAAATTAGACAATAAAACAACATTCTAGAACAACCCAATTATATCGAACTGATGTTTGTCACACTTAAGAAAAAAAGACTTAGAAACTATAACAGCTTCAGAGTTAAGATACGTTTTGCTGTCACTTTGAACCATGGATAGAAGAACGCATAAATAATTGGATTAATAAAGGAATTCACCAGTGGCAGGAAGGTGATGACAACTGTGGTTAAATGGCCAGTTAAAAAAATTATACAAAATATGTAGAAAAATGGATTCCAGCAAATAAGATGGTTGAAAACAATAATACCTAAAGTCTTTGCTGCCTTTTTCTCAGACTTACTTGCCTGTACAGTTTTAACACCAGACACAGTGGTAGACACTTTAGAAAATACCTTTCCTGCCTGTGATCTGGCCACCAGAAAGATTTTCAAGTAAAGGGTTACAATAATAAAGCATGGGACAACAATTGAAATTACAAAGTCAATGATGCTAACCGAAAAATCTCCCTCAATGAAATAACATTCTTCAAAACATCTACTGGGCACCTGTACATTGACATTGCTCTTTATCAGAACGGCATTGTACAGGATACAACAACCCCAGTTAATGAATATACAAAACTGAATCCTTGCTGTTGTTATTTTAGATTGGTAAAAAAAAGGCTCACACACAGCGACATACCGATCAATCGATATCAGGATTAAATTACCCAGAGATGTGGTACCACATAAAAAATTTATATAAAGAAGCAACGCACAGAAATATTCTCCAAGCAACCAGCATGGTTCCATTATTGCTACAGTCATTGCTGGTATCACAATGAGTCCCACCAGGAGATCTGACACAGCCAGAGAGAGGATGAGCAGGTTGGTTGGAGTCTGGAGATGCTTGAAATAAGAAATTGAGATGATCACTAGCAGGTTCAAAAATACGGTAAACACTGAAATTAATGCGAAGAAGATGTACAGTGTTATATAAATAGATGTTGATATTGAGTCCTTTCTGCAAGAAGAGTTTCTGTCTTGAAAACAGTATTGAGCATTGTTGAAATCCTCCATTTGTAATAAAACATGCTGAGGTCCTACTTGGTCCTGTGTGTGTGAGACCCAGTCTGGTATTTCTTCGAACAAACCCTGAGCTCTGTCTCTCTTTTTATCTCGGCGTGACCGACAATGATTCCCCTGTCTCCATGCACACAAACATTTACACACACACTCAACCAAATTGATACACAAGAGACCACAAATCTAAACAAACAGTAGAATAAACAAATCATGAAGTGATGTATACTCGGATTGGCTGTTGCAATAACCACCTTGATCATCATCCAGCCTCGCTGACAAACTTGTTAAAAAAAAAAGTTAATTAACGGAACACTTAAATCACACATCAGGTCTCAATGTACAGAACGTATTAAACATCAAAATCTTTACTATTTACGGAGTAAGTAACTGAGAACAAAATGGCGTAACAACGGTCAATGGTCCAAAATCACCAACCGATTGAGGGTTGGATTCAAACTCATATCAACAATCTAAGTAAAACATTTAAATTACTGGACGTTCCAACTATCTTGGACTTCATCACCGCAACTCATAATCTGACTCAGTAGTGTGTTTGGCCCCCACGTGCCTGGACACACTCCCCAAAATGTGTGGGCATGCTCCTGATGAGACAGTCAATGGTGATCAGGATCAGTGAAGTCCTAGACATTCTGCGGAACAACGTGGCTGCGTCGGCTGCACCGATACGTAGCATTCCAGAGGATCTCAGTAAGAATCAAACCTGGGGAACGTGTTCTCACCTGTAAAGAGAACGAGGTGCATTGGTGGCATGGTGTTGGGCTGTGAGCACAGGTCCCACTTGAGGATTTACGGCCGTCATGGAGTTTGTTTCTGACACTTTGTCTAGAAACATTCACACCAGTTGCCCGCTGGAGGTCTTTTTGTGGAGCAGATACCGGCCCTGCTGCTGGGGTACATGCCCTTTTACGTCTCTGTCCAGCTTTCTTCATGTATGTCCCATCTCCTGGTAGCTCCTCCACTCTCTTGGAACTGTTGTAGGAGACACCAAAAATCTTCTTGCAACAGCACATATGGGTGTGCCTTCCTGGAGGAGCTGGACTACCTGTGCGACCTGAATGGGCTGCAGGTACCGCCTCATGCTACCAGTAGTGACAAAGCCAAAAGCAAAACGTAAAACTAAAGATGGTTGAGTGGTTGTCTTGCTGTTGCCTCTCCAGTGCATCTGTTTTTATTTTTATTTGTACCAAAATAGGTTACATTGATTTCTAATCAACCCTGTTTTCAAGTTGGGATGCTGTGTAAAAAGCAAATAAAAACAAATCACTTGTTGAAACTGAGAAATTGTGTTGTTTTTGTAAGCGTACAAAAGAAGACATGTTTCTATGAAGTTGGGACAGGGGCACCTTTTGGTGGCAGCATATGTTGTTCCAAAACTTGTATTGTTCAGCATTCATTGTTCCTTCACAGATGTTTGAGTCACCCATGTCATGTGCGCTAATGCACCCCCATACCATCACGGATGCTGGAATTTGAACTGTGCATTGAGAGCAAGCTGGATGGTCCCTCTCCTTTTTACTCTGGAGGATGCTGCGTTCATGATTCCTAGAAATAATGTTAAGGTGGATTTGTCCAAATCCAGGTCACAGGAATATTTTCACTTTGCCTCAGTCCATCTTAAATGAGGTTGGGCCCAGGGAAGACTACAGCGTTACTGGATTTTGTTTACATATGATTTCTTCCATAGACAGCAGAGTTTTAACTTGCATTTGTGGATACAAAACTGAAAACTGGGGCTTTTACATTAGAATGTTGGAGTTTTGAAACAATGGATGTTTTAGGATTTGAAGAATTCACAATCAGGTCAATTAAGTTTTAGAAAGTTTAACAAAAGTTAAATATTTTTTTTTAATATATCACATATGCAAGCAAACCTGGGCTGGACTAGACCAGATGTTTTACAGATTCAACAGAGTTTCTTCCTTAACATTGTAGGAGAAGTAGCATGAGAAATAATATTAAGAAGAAGTTAGTTGAAGGACTAATCAGGGACAAGCCCCGTCTATTAGCAAATGGTCTGTGAATGTCCTATCACTTAGGTTGTCCTATCACATAGATTGTCCTATCATGTTGGTTCTTGTAAAACACTGCATATTCACATTTGCATTCCCAAATGCCATCAATGTTTGCATAACATTGGTTTAGACCTGTGTCTCATGTGATGACAGGCAGTTTGCGTCACCCATATGCACTTATTCATTCATACAGTTGCTGAAGGCCTTGTGTCCAAATTCAGCCATTAGAGGGGGATGTTAAACTTTAAACGAATCACAATGTCCAAAAAAAGCGCCTACAATACATACATGGGAACAGCCACCTAGAATGTTGTTTCAGAATTTACAACACTCAATGACTACTTTCCTTTTTAGGTAAAACAAGCTAATGACTTCCATGCTTTATTTAGTATTTGCAGATCAGTTAAATTGACTGTATCAACACAAACACTTATCAATGACAACAGGTTATTGAGTAAATGCTTGTCAGGGCACAGTTACTTTAAATTAGTCATTAAAACAACATTCTAGAACAGGAGTGGGCAAATATTTTGGCTCGGGGTCACATCAGGATTTTGAAATGAAATGGAGGGCCACATTTGTTTTTGTAATTTGTTAATCATAATTGATTTGGAGGCGAGAAAAGGGCAAAAGTTAAAACATACATTACGTATGTACAGTAGATCCCTTATAATTTGTAAATAGTTTAAATTCTGACTGAGATGTATAAGAATGGGCTGGTGAGTTGTTTTTGAATTCTTCTCAAAACAATCTTATTACATTCCGCGAGCCGGATGGGACAGCCTCGCGGGCCGAATTTGGCCCTCAGGCCGTAGTTTGCCCACCCCTGTTCTAGAACAACCCAATTATATCGAACTGATGTTTGTCACACTTAACAATAAAAGACATAGAAACTATAACAGCTTCAGAGTTAAAATACGTTTTGCTGTCACTTTGAACCATGGATAGAAAAATGCATAAATAATTGGATTAATAAAGGAATTCACCAGTGGCAAATAGGTGATGACAACTGATGTTAAATGACCAGTTGAAAGAATTATACAAAATATGTACAAAAATGGATTCCAACAAATAAGATGGTTGAAAACAATAATGCCTAAAGTCTTTGCTGCCTTTTTCTCAGACTTACTTGCCTGTACAGTTTTAACACCAGACACAGTGGTAGACACTTTAGAAAATACCTTTCCTGCCTGTGATCTGGCCACCAGAAAGATTTTAAAATATAGTGTTACAATAATAAAGCATGGGATACCAATTGAAATTAAAAAGTCAATGATGCTAACCGAAAAATCTCCCTCAATGAAATAACATTCTTCAAAACATCTACTGGGCACCTGTACATTGACATTGCTCTTTATCAGAACGGCATTGTACAGGATACAACAACCCCAGGTAATGAATATACAAAACTGAATCCTTGCTGTTGTTATTTTAGATTGGTAAAAAAAAGGCTCACACACAGCGACATACCGATCAATCGATATCAGGATTAAATTACCCAGAGATGTGGTACCACATAAAAAAGTGGTATAGAGAAGCAATGCACAGAAATATTCCCCAAGCAACCAACATGGTTCCATTAATGCTACAGTCATTGCTGGTATCACAATGAGTCCCACCAGGAG
The DNA here is from genome assembly GCA_016801125.1 of Novumbra hubbsi. Classification (NCBI taxonomy): domain Eukaryota; kingdom Metazoa; phylum Chordata; class Actinopteri; order Esociformes; family Umbridae; genus Novumbra; species Novumbra hubbsi. The sequence goes on from JACXGK010011768.1 coordinate 12,727, forward strand.
ATCTGACACAGCCAGAGAGAGGATGAGCATGTTGGTTGGAGTCTGGAGATGCTTGAAATAAGAAATTGAGATGATCACAAGCAGGTTCAAAAATATGGTAACAAAGGAAATCAAGGCAAAGAAGATGTACAGTGTTATATAAATCGGTGTTGATATTGAGTCCTTTCTGCAAGAAGAGTTTCTGTCTTGAAAACAGTATTGAGCATTGTTGAAATCCTCCATTTGTAATAAAACATGCTGGGGTCCTCATTGGTCCTTTGTGTGTGAGACCCAGTCTGGTATTTCTTCTAACAAACCCTGAGCTCTGTCTCTCTTTTTATCTCGGCATAACCGACAATGATTCCCCTGTCTCCATGCACACAAACATTTACACACACACTCAACCAAATTGATACACAAGAGAGCACAAATCTAAACACACAGTAGAATAAACAAATCAGGAAGTGATGTATAATCGGATTGGCTCTTGCAATAACCACCTTGATCATCATTCAGACTTGCTGACAAACAGAATAATTAGCTTGTTAAAAAAATTCTAAACAAAATTAACCAAACACTTAAATCGCCCGGAGAAGACTCCAGCGTTACTGGATCCTGTTTATAAATGGTTTCTTCCATACACAGCACAGTGTTAACTTGCATTTGTGGATTTAGCAACTTACAGCAAAGACATTCACAGGCAGTGTTTTTTGTAAGTGTTCCTGAGCCTCTGCAGTGACTTTCATTACAGAACCATGTCTGTTTTGTCTGTCGCCTGAGGGCCACAGACATCCAAAATGTTTTTAGGCCTTTTCCCTTGCCTACAGGGATTTCTCCAAATTCATCATTTAATAATTGTATGTACCATGAAATATGAAATCCACAAAGTTATTCTAAAAATATTTGCCTGTAAAGTATTTCATGCTCCTCTCTGGGAGGCTATTTTGTATCTAATCATGTTACTGACCTAATTAGTTGTGAGATGTTCCACCAGGTTTTGTTTTTATCATTAAACCACTTTTACAGTCTTTTGTTGCTTCTTTCCCAGTTGTTTTCAGTGGCATATACTGTATTCTTAAAGGAATAGCAACATTTTTCAGTTTCAACATGTTGTCTTTATACATATTTCTATTGAATAAAGGAGTTGGTTTGCACATCTTTGCATTCTGTTTTTATTTCCGTTTACACAAGTTCATTGATTGGGTGAGCAAGAACCAGTTGATTGGCTGAAATTAGGGACTGTGGCCTGAGGTAGACCATAGACAAATAGATAAAAATGTATACAAAGAAATACCTACCAAGTTATCCTACCGTATTACACCTTTAACGTTTACTGCACATGTTGATTGATTACTGAATTGTATTTATAAATACAAGAAAGGAATCCCCTCCAACACACACAGATGCACTTATTCGCACTGAAAAACAAACACACGCGCAAACATTCACAAACACATCTACTACATTTGTGATCAAGGTTAGAACTGGCATATTGCATCAGCCAAACTCAATATAGCCTGTGACTGATGTCTCTATGACTGTATCCATTGAGTTAGTGAACACATCTTTACGTTTGGTAGTTTGACTTGTTGGAGAAGTTATTCAAACCAGAGGGTTCTGTAAGCAAAGCTCTGACAATACTGGCCAACTCCCTAAGTAATTCTACCAATTAAAGGTGTTGGGAAAGACACTTTTTCTCCTGAGTCTCATTAAGCTATTATAACAAAAACATAAACAGTTAATATGAGCTTTTTTACATGAGTCCTTATGTGTTATTGCATTGTTTTCATGTCTTCGCTTTAACTCTACAAAACATAAGTAAATAAGTGTGAATTAGTAGGTGTGCCCTAACTTACTGGTACTGTACATGAGTACATTAGTAGAGTGAGTGGGCAGTATTCTGAGCAGCTAGAGGATAAAAAATAAAACATTTAAAAAATTGATACCACGTGCCTATTAAGGTCAAACCTGGGGTGGCCAGTCCTTTTCTGGCTCTGCTGGGTGAATATCTTAGGAGTAAAAATTGTAATATTCAATAAATGCATGTGAGCTGTGTCCACAATCTGTAAAACCGAATCCCTGTCAGGTGCATGACCGAGGTGGACCAGGATGAGCGGAATCATCAGGTATCGCCTGCAAGAAGAGCATTTCATGAATATTATCAGATTTTTTTATTGGAATGGGTACATTATTGACCTGTAATTGTTTTATATATATGGATCAAGATATTGTAGATGCTGGTATTTTGTAAATAAGAACATTATTTATATATTGTTATATATTCTTCAGGTTTAGATGCTGGTACAACATAGAGTATGTGCTGGATGCAGGAGAAATGGGCAGGATTAAAGACCTTAGCGACTTAGCATCTCTCAAACAACAAGTCTTGTGCGGTCCTCCCTGTTAGCAGTGGTGAGTACCTGCTGACAGTGGTCTGAAGTGGGACGAACCACAAAGTCTTGTGCGGTCCTCCCGGTTAGCAGTGGTGAGTACCTGCTGACAGTGGTCTGAAGGGGGACGAACCACAAAGTCTTGTGCGGCCCTCCCGGTTAGCAGTGGTGAGTACCTGCTGACAGTGGTCTGAACTGGGACGAACCACAAAGTCTTGTGCGGTCCTCCCGGTTAGCAGTGGTGAGTACCTGCTGACAGTGGTCTGAACTGGGACGAACCACAAAGTCTTGTGCGGTCCTCCCGGTTAGCAGTGGTGAGTACCTGCTGACAGTGGTCTGAACTGGGACGA